>CM038223.1:128355566-128544840 GCA_021442155.1 Cymbidium sinense
AATTCATGCATTCATGCTTTTTTTTAAAATCAAATTAAAATGAAATTTTCTTTATGTCAAATTGCATGTTTTGGCTAAAATAGAATATGAATGGCTATTATCACTATTAAATCTAAAATTATTTTCAAAATTTATAAATCAATTATCAAAACTGAAAATATGCTACTTATAATTATTTATAAGCTTGCATGTGAGTAGAAATATAAAAAGATATCATAGTTTTCCTTCTCTTTTCTTTTAGCATAGTTTTGAATAGGATTTGGCAAAGTGTATAGTTCATTTGAAAAGAACACAACACTTGCTTAAATCCTTTCCTATTCATTCCTATGTTATTACTTAAGAAGGACATCCACACTTGCATATATAAATTGCATAAACAAATCAAACAAATAAACATAAACTTTTGCATCTTTCTTTTTCCATTCATTTCTTTTGTACATGCATATGTATTTAAACCCAGGTTGTGAGGGCTTTAAGTAGCCTAAGTAGGTCTTGTACCTTACACCTTGGTGTGCTGTGGCATACTCACTTATGCCTTTCATACATATAAATGTGCATGTGAAAAATGGATAAAAGAAATCCCTTTCTACTTAATGAAAATCATGCATCATAAAGCATCCCAATTTTCTTAAAATAATACTATAGCATTCATCATTAAGTGTGTGCATTCCATTTGCATGTATAGATATGCTTAGGATTCATGATGTTATACATGTTGGGAAAGAAATGAAATGATGTGTGTTTTGTGATATTAATTCACTTTACTTAATCTTAAAATGCCTTTCTTTTGAATAGGTTTGTTTAGAAAAAAATATAAACTTAGGATTAATTAAAACACATAATAAAACATTCACTAAAATAAAATCAAATATGAATCTAGAAGAAATTACTTAAGGTGGAGGGAAAAAGAAGTTCTCTTCTCTTTTTCTCCAACTTAGTAATTAATTAGGTTCATTCAAATCTAAAAACACAAAATAAAATTAACCCAAAATAACTAAACAACTTAAATGAAACCACCCTCTAAGTTGAACATTTTCATACTTAGAAAACTTAACCTTAAAGCCTAGCTAAGCATACCACACAAACCTTTAAAGCACACACATTTGGTCACCATTTCTAGCTTTAGGTTAGGGTGTGCATGGTTTGATGTTTGCTTTTATTTTTGTGATGTTATTTTTATTGGATGTTAGGGTGAATGCATAGAATGAATGGTAGGATGATTTAGTCTAATCATTATTTAGAGGATTGTGCTTAAGGGTGTGTAATAAAAATATAAATTGCTTTTCTTTGTGCGGTGCTTATACCCCAGCATAATCCAATAGGCCGTGGACTTGGTTACCCATGTGTGGGGCTAAGTCCAATATGTTATACATGCTTGGATTTGTATGGTTTGTTTAGTTAATCTCTATTTTTGCAAGTGTTAGTTAGATTTACTTTTCCTTTTCATGTAATTTTGCAATTAGGATTTTGGAATGATTGTTATGGGGGATTAGGATGAGCATTGGTCATAAGATTACATCTTATGTACCATGTGAAACCTTTGGAGCAACCACATTTAACCATCACAAAAGAAGAAAGAAGAAGAAGAAAAAGAAAGAAAGAAGAAGAAGAAATGAAGAATGAAGACCCCATAACATGAATTCCTTGCTTAATTGTAATTAATTCATTTGTAATGTGGGTTGTATAAGGGTAGAGTTCGACTACCAATTTATTTTTGTTTGTGGTGACCATAAATGCCTTTTATTCTTTTGCTAGCTTTATAAATTGATTGATGTTTGTTTAACTTGTGCATTAAGATGACATCTTTTCTAGTTTCTTCCTTGCTTTGATGTATGGGATGATGATTAGGCTCTTAGGAAAAATAAATCTACCAAATTAATCAACTCAAAATTAAAATAAATAACTCATAACCTCACTTAAAGCTTAGGTATAAAATCAAGATAAAAGAATTAACAACCCCTTAGGTGGATGTGTATTTCTTTTAACATCATGCATAAAAAGTATTATTTCACTCTTGATTGGAGGGCTTCCACCTTTGCTAGAGAACTTGACTTTGAGAGCCATGGTGGAAACACACCTCCCTTATCTTTTGATTTTGGAATATCTAATTTCTCATGCATTAGGCATATGAATCCTAAGCTGTCAAATTGATTGTCCAAAATAAAAATAAAATATGAAAATTTGCATTAGATTTAAGTCATTAATGCCCTTACATGATCTAGTCTCTTAGGAGTTTAAGGACTTAGTCTCTTTCTAAATAAACAATAACTAGCTATCTTGCATAAAGCATATGACTTGCCTACATGTATTTAAAATCATATAGGAGTTAGTTGGCGCCACCCCATAGGTTGTAAGTCCAAGTCGTGGTTTATCCTCTCTTTGTGGAGGTAAACCAAATACCCATTTTTATCTTAGATTTAGGTTGTGCTTTTGGCCCTCGCCAAAGCTCCCTAGATTTTTGAGGTTATTACTTCCCTTTTGGGCCATAAATCCTCACCTCTTAGGCATTTTTGTGACCTTATATCATGGAATTATAAGCACATTCTAATAATTAACTCAAATAAATTAATTCAATTTCAAAAATATAAAGCCCAAACCATAGGTTTAGATGCTTACTAGGCTTCTTAGTATCTTAAGCATCCCCTTACTTATTTTCATTTGGCTTCGATAAGAACTCCCTCCTCTTTATCGATCCCAGTTGACTTTCTGCAAATAAATCAATCGATTGATATCCCTACCTTTCAAAATCTTTAGAGATGATGATCATTTACTTTAATTAAGAGTATTCCTAAGGTATTATGTTCCTTAGGATGTAATTAACTATGGGTTTACTTAGAACTTTAAACCGGTTTAAAATAAACCTTACTTTACTTTTCCATGTAAAGTAGGAAAAGAATACATTGAAGACCCATAGTCCTTAGAGTCCTTATTGAGGTGATTAGGTCATTGTAGTGGTGACTTCTATCTTTGAGATAGTACATTTTCTCAATGTAATGATCACCTAATAAGAACATCTACATATCTGTGGCATCCCACATTTTTATATTTATGTTTTCATTTATCCTCTTTTTTGAAAGATAGATGAAGGGAGATATATAAACCCATAGATTTTTCTAGGGACTCACATTGATGGTTCTCTCTCCATCTTTGGTAAATGATCATTGTCTCCAAGTATTGATGGTTGTACTTTTGTGAATCCAAGACTATCTTTCTTTGTTGGCACTTAGCTTATTTCATCCTTAACTTAAGCTAAAACATCTTTAGGTTTTAGACCTCACCCATGTTGGTCTTAAAACCCTATAGTTCCTCAATGGGTGAAAATAAAATCTAATAAAAGAAAATAATTAAAGACTTCCACTTTACCATTTTATGGTAAGGAAAGGTTCATTCTAAAAGATAAAATAAATCCTTTATAAAGTCTTGCTTTTCAAAAAGAACTTCTTCAAAATACATAAAATATTTGCACTTTAACAATTCTCATGTATATATATTTCAAAAATAAAATCAACAATCATAATTTTCAAGCACAAATGAACTTCTTCACTCAATTCATTTTGATGAAGACTTCATTTTCAAAAAAGAAAATTCCAACAATCATGTTTTCAAAAGCATTTGAAGATGGACCTTTCCATTCTACACATCCAAATGTGTTGATGGATATTACATCTTCAAGCAAAATCAC
Organism: Cymbidium sinense; assembly: GCA_021442155.1. NCBI lineage: Eukaryota > Viridiplantae > Streptophyta > Magnoliopsida > Asparagales > Orchidaceae > Cymbidium > Cymbidium sinense. The sequence goes on from CM038223.1 coordinate 128,359,249, forward strand.
AACTTTGAAATTCCACTCAACATTCCACATGTTAGGTTGAACATTTTCAAAAGCACATATGAAACCTCTCCATTCAATATACCCATTTATTGAATGGAGGTTTCATTCAATCAAAATCAAAATAAACTTTCAAAAAAACATATGAACATCTCCATTCAATATACCCAAATTTATTGAATGAAGATTTCATTTCCAAATAAAATGACATTATTTTGAAACCACTAACATATTCCATATATGATTAGGTTGGAATTTCCTCTTTCAAAAAGCAATAATCAAACATGAAAATACATCTTTGAAAATGAAACATAATTGATTTCCATCTTACATACCCAATTTTGTTAAGTGGAAATCCCTCTTTCCAAAATCAACAAAAACACAAAATTTTGAAAACACATTGGAACTTCATTTTAGCATACCACATTTATAAAATGAAGTCTCCATTTCAAAACAAAATCTAAAACAAAAGAAAACTTTGGAACTCCATTCTTTGGTATACCATATTTGCTAAAGTGAAGTCTCCATTTTCAAAACAAAATCAAAAACACAAAATTTGAAACACATTTTGGAATTTCATTTAGCACTCAAATTTGCTAAGTGAAATCTCCATTTCAAATTAAAACATTGGAACTTCATTTTCCATACCATATTGCTAAAATTAAGTCCATTTTCAATCAAAATCCAAAACAAAAGAAACACATTAGATTTCCTTAGCATAAAATTTGCTAAGATCCTATTTTCAAAATCAAAATCTCTAAAAATAAAAAAAAACACATTAAGATTTTCTTATACTTAAATTTGCTAAGTCTATTTTCAAAATTTTCAAAAATAAAACACACTTGAATTCCTCATTTAGCATACCCAAATTTTATAAATGAGAATTCCATTTTCAAAATCACAAATGATTCATAAAATAAAGCAAACAAAAAAAGAAGAAATTATTTTCAAACACCCTACTTAACATATCCAAATTTGCTAAGTATATTCCAAAAATCTAAAATCAAAATCAATTGACCCTTTACTTTAGCATACCCAAATTTGTTAAGTAAAGGGTCCTCAAAATCAAAATCAAAATTCAAATATGAACCTATGGAAGCATCTCTTCAAAATATTTGAACTCATTTTCAACATATCCAAATTTGTGAAAGTGGATTCTACATCCAAAATTCTCTTTCAATCAAATCTTAAAATCTATTCTAAATCATTTGACCCACTTAACACTTTCATGATGTTGAGTGGGTTCAAATTCTAATTAATTCAAAATCAAAAATGTAAGAAATCTAATTAGTTTGTTTTCACACATTTTCATATTGATAGATTGATCAAATTTGATTGGTGCAAGTATGTGTTCACTTTTTCTCATGGGATGGATCAAAGCTTCGCTCTTAACATCATCCACTTTGGATGAGGTTTTAAAATTACTTGAGGGGACCTCCCTCACACTATAGTAGGGCATTAGTGTGAGCTGGTCATTTTGACATGCCATTGATTCTCAATGAAGAGAAAGGTTATGAGTTCTATGGTAGTGTGGTAGCTGTGCATTCCCATGTTTAGTAGTTGCCCACTCTCTCAAGGGAAGGCTCCCGATCTTGGGATTGTCTCTACTTTTAAGGTGGATCTAGCTCTTACTCAATAGGACCCAAGAAGAAACAAGAATTGATGATAAAGGTACCACACCGCAGCTAGGAGATGGAGCGCCATCTAGTTGAGGAGTTGCCCATGGTTTCCAATTATAATTTTATCATCTCTTCATAAAGAGGATGTTAGAGGATTTCCTTCACCTCCACCGGTGATTGTTCCAAACCTCGGTGAGAGGGAGGTCATATGCTAGCCTTCAATCTCTTCTTCACCAAGTAGGCAGAGCCTATGGACGATCTGAGTTTGGGGTCAGTTTGATTTAAGATTCATTATCCCCCGCAGCGTGGAGAAGCATATTAAACAGGAGAGGGCCAGGGAGGCCCATACCTCAATTCATATCACCGGTCAAGAGAGGTGGAGGTTAGTGGCTCCTCACACTCATTTTCTATCTTTCGACGATAAATACTTTTAGCTCACTACATCATGGAGGCGGACTATGAGAGTGGTGCCTCCACCACATCCGATCTCTAATCCAAGTTCCATCTCCAAAGTCCATGAAGACATTGGGGACAAGAGGATTGATGATCATTATGAGAGATCTATCCATATACAGATCTTGTGACCTTTCTCTTAACCTTCTTCCTAGTTGTGAAGAAGAATGACAACTCAAAGCATAGTGGTCCCTTCACCACCACCACCAGTCATAGAGATGGTTGTAGCTTGTAAAGGTGGAGCTCTTGCATTGTAAACCTTCAAGAGTGTCATTTAATGATGTTAGAGTGTATTTCTTCCGCATAGCCTCATTCTCCAGTAGGAGAGATCTGCCTCACAGTACATGATAGTGATCCCACCATGTGACCAAAATATTATTCAAATAGATCATTCTCTAGATGATATTGTAGCCCATTATCTTCATAAGAAAGATCTAGGATATGGTAGTCGATGAAGATTACTTTGATCCCAATGAAGATGATTTATTGGGACTGGTATACATGGTAGACAAGATCCCTCTCAAAGTAGTAGATTATGGAAGGTATCACAAGAAACAGCCTACTAACACCTCCTTGAGAGAAGATGACAAAAAAGATGGATGGAGAAGAGACTTGAAGATTGCAAGTATCTTCTTTTAAACCAAGCACTCATCCATCCTACTATTTCTAGAGTTGGTGCATCTTGGATCAGACTTTACCTCTGTGAGCAAGGTAGCACCAGAAGTATGAAGGTATAGTACCTCCATATAAAGATATTAAGCATGGTTGTGCATCAGAAAAAAGCATTGGCTCAAGCTCAGGAGGATCATTTCCAAAGGGTAGACCCTACCCAGAGGAATTTGATACAATCTAATATTTTAAGGGTTTCATCCTTCTTTAGACTTTTGATGGTGGGAACTTGAGGCAACATTGCTCATTTCATTTATGGCGTGATGCTTTTCTCCATCTCTTCATCAAATAGAGATAGCATTTGGTAGCTAAACTTCCAATAGTTCAGTGAAGAATTTTGTTGAGTTGGAGCAACTCTTTATCAAGAGGTTTCTTTGGAACTCAAAAGTCACTTCATCTGTTGTGGCTCAACAAAATCATAGTGAGTCTCTCATTGATTGCAACCTCAGCTAGTGTAATTTGAGTATGAAATGCAAACCATAGCAATCTAAATAACACATTGAGATTTTCTTTAAGAATATCCATGGCGTAAGCTTCATGCTCAAAGGTTTCACCATCAAGACTTTTGAAATTAATCAACAAGGCTCAAAAGAGGAGAAGCCAAAATGTTGCCTTTCTGATCTACCATCAAAGTCAAAGTTGCTATGAGAAGAGAACATGGTAGTGGATAAGGGAAATAGTGAACCAGAGCTTTAAGAGACCTCTGTTGTCACTTCCCTCTCACACCACCAGAGTGGCCTCCATGGCCAAGTTCCTTAGCCATCATCATAATACTACATCACACTAGGTATATGGTCCACCTACTCTTTTGGATAAACTTAACAAGTCTTATTCATTTAAGAGAGATAATAGAAGATCTTTGATTCTCTTAAAACGATTTTTTCAGAACTTAGGAATGAGGATGTGGGAAAATCATGATCCAAACTTTTGCTACCATATGTAGGTCATGTTTTGGAAGATTACATTTAGGCTTGAACATAGCTTCAAGGCCTCTATAGATCAAAGGACCTTGGAACACCATTGTTGACCTCATTTTTAGAATGAGCTCTCAACCCCTCCATAGATAGGCTTCTTAGACTTTAAGAGTTCCTTAGTCTTAAGACACATCTAGTGATTAGGTGGACACTCAACCTATCCTAAAGACTTAGAAGAGTTAGCCATAGAATATGTCATGCCTTAGGGTGTTAGGAAAATTTACTACCTTAGCAACCATTTCACCTTCCTTCCAAGTCAAACTCCAAATCAATCTTACTTGATTTTCTCCAAACTTAAATCAATATCACATGATTGAAATCATAATTGAAATCCATGATTGAACCCCATGAATGAAATTCTTAAGTCCTTAATTTTCCTCTTAAGGACTTAGCCAAAATCATCTTCAAATCAATTCAAATTCATGGGATTTTCTCATAATTCATTTATATTCTCATTTATATTCACATGTAAATGAAATATAAATAAATCAATCAAACCAAATTCCAAAATTCAAATCCTACTCAAATTTCTAAGTCCTTTAAAATTCCCTTTTATGGACTTAGCCTAAATCATCAAATCACTTCAAATCCTTGAAATTTTCTCATGATCATTTATATTCTCATTTATATTCACATATATAAATGAAATATAAATTCAAACAATCAAACCAATTCCAAAAAATTAAATTTAAATTCAAAATTTCTAAGCCTTTCAAGTCAAAACCTTGAACTTAGCAAATCAACTTCAAATCAAAGCCAAACTCTTGATTTTCCTTCATGATTCAATCAACCTACAATCATGAATTCATATATAAATACAAACTTCAATCATAAATCAAAATCCATTTCAAAATCAAACACCAAATCCATTCATATTCTTCCTTTGAATATGAATTTGTCAAATGAATCAAACCCCATTTTACTTCAAACCACTAGCAAATGGATTTATATTTCAATCATAAGTCGATATACAAGTTCAACCAAACTCAAATCAAGCTTTCACTAAGCCATTTTACCCACTTAGGCTCACTTGATCCAAAGTGACCAAAAGTACTCTTATGAGCCAAATTCTAATCATAACCAAATTGGATTGAACCAAACTCACCGATGTCTCTCAACATGATCAGCAATCATCATGAGATTATCAATCAATCAAATTGGGTCAAACCAAGTTAACACTTAGCCAAAATGAAACCTAACATAGCCAAAATCCACCATAGACCAAATTGATTGAAACTAATGACCTAAGTTCATTCATGACCAATGTTTGAACTTGACCAAGTCAACATTTGAGCCTAACCCAATTGGCACTTGACCCAAGTTGACCCAACTTGACCTAAAAGTCAAAATGTGTCAAAACTTTATCTAAAAAAGGATTGAAACCAATGGGTCAAGTTCATTCCAAATCACTCGTTGAATTTGACCAAAGCCTCAATTGGCTAATTAGACCCAACCTAGCCTAATTGACCTTGAACCCAACTTGACCTAAAGGGGTCATATTGAGCCAAATTCAAACTTAACCAAATTCAAATGGAAACAAAGATACCAATCCACTCATATGACTAACCAAACCTAAACCTACCCTTGACCTAAAAAATAGGTCAAATGGGTCAAAATTGGTCAACTTGACCCATTTGACCTAAATGAGTCATGAGCCAAATTCAAACTAAACCAATTGAATCAAACCAAACCAAAATATTTCAAATGGTCATATGAACTTGAACCAACCCTTGGTTTGACCCAATTTGACCAATTGGTCAACTTGACCCAAGTTGATTTTTTACCTAAATGGTCAACATGACCCAAACCATATCAAATGAACTCCAAATCAATGAAACTTAGCCAAACCTATTTTCTCAACATACCCAACATATTCAAATTTAAAATCAGCCAAATGATAATTCTACCCTAGGCCATAGAAAAAATTTTGTCAATTCCATGGGTAATTTGGTCAAACCATCTTCATATCAACTTGGTACCTTCCTTGTCAAGTGAACCCTGGAGGTGGTGCACCCAACCCAATGGGTTTGGGTTAGCCCAAATGGACCAAAACGACCCCAGCTCAAATTGGCCAATTTGAAAATTCTCCACTTGATTTGAGCACATGGGAGGTTATTAATCACTCCTCTCAATCATGTCAAACTTAATCCCAAAAAAAACCCTTTCCATTTGGTCAATTGGATCAAAATGGCAGCCATAGCTTCGACCCTCTAATTTCCATAGGGGGAGATATACTCCCCTTAATTAATTCAATTCAATTCACACATCCTCATTGTCGATTGAGTGCTAGAGAATGTTAGGAGCCATCAGAGAGCAATCCTAAGCTTCTAGAGATTTGAAAAGAGCCATTCTCTTCATCCTTTGAAAATAGGGAGCTAATTGATTTCAAACTTCTTCCACACTACAATCCAGTTCAATTCCCTTTGCACACTCCCTCAGGGGACCAAATCGAGCTTGCCTAAGCTCTCCCTCAAGTTCCCAAGGAAAGGGGGAGTTCAATTCAATCAAAGCCACAAAGGAGAGGAGGAGGTATTGGTCTATAGAGCCATCCATTCAAGCTCAAGATAGCAACTTTGTCTCAACCAGATGAAGCTCCTCCAAGGGAATCGTGATCACCTTGAGGTGTGACATTTTAAACCACTAGCAGAGGTGTTGGTCCTTTATGAAAGAAAGTGTCATGGCATCATAATTCCACCATTGGAAAGGATTGCCATTAAGGATAGATGGTGTGTGCAAGTTTTCATTGCAATCCAACCTTGATCGAGCTCGGATCTTCCCTTGGATCATGGATGGTCTCCATTAATCTTCAGGGAAGAATAGAGATAATCCTAGCCATCCATCCGCACATTTTTGATGGATGGCCAAGATTAAACACATGTTTTAAAAATCCTTTTACCCTTTTAAAACCACAGGGTGATCTCTAGTCGTTCAATCCTTGTTGAGCGCATCAAGCGCCGCCACCATCGTGTGATGGAATGTTTAAGTGACCGCTCCAGCGTGTGTAAGCATGCGACCATGCATCATGTGAGCTATGGAATTAATTAGGTTTAGTTAATTTTTAATCCTCTTTAAAATTCATATCTCCAATAAAATAAAAAAAATAGGTAAAATTCAGATAATTCATCTAGAATATTCTAAAATTAATTTTAATGGATTTTGTATTATATGTTTCTCTAATTTGGGTTTTAAAATATTAATTTTCTAATTACTCTAATATCTAATTAATCCCAAAATTCTTGAGTATATTTTTGGGTATGACCTCTGCCTCCCCTAATTTTCTTAGGACTTTTTGAAGGATTAATTAGGGGAATTACAAATGCATTTCCTAATTACTTTCTTAACATAATTAGGGATAATTAAGGGTTTGATTAGTGTTTTAATCCCTTATTGAAGTGGTTATATCTAGTGAATAGGAGTTTTAGGGAATAATTTTGGGGTATTTCTTCTAAGTTATTCCCTGAACCCCATTTTCTTTCCTTAATCCTCTCTTAATTAAAGGGTTAATACATTAATTATACTCTTAATTAATTTCTAAAAATTCTAAAACCTTCCAGAATTAATTAATCTACTTTGGGTAGATGCTTAGGTGTTCAAGAGCCTAAGTTCAATTAAGAAAATCAAAACCCAACTCACATGTGTGAGGGGTGTTTTTGAAATTACTTAAGTTAAACCCCTTAGCATAATTAACCATTAATCATGAGCCAAATTGTATTAGGCCCTTTTCTTCCTAGGTGCATTGCAAATTTAAATTCCTTGTGAGAGACTTATTTCATCTTATTGGCTCATAATTATTTGGTTAACTATGCTAAAGTGGTGTGAGGAAGGGTTAATTAACATGCTTAATTCATACCTTAACCTAATCAAAATCTAAAATGAATCTAATCATCTAAAGGTTAAACAAAATGTCAAACACAAGTGGGAATGGGTTAGGAATAGCAAACTTAATCCATATTTTCAAAATTCAATCAAATTCTAAATCAAACAAAAATCATCTTAAATGAACTTTGATTTACTTTAAGCTTTCTTATTTCATAAGATTGTCTTTAGGATTTAATTAAAGTGAATGTGTTTACATGCTTTCATTGCTTTAGTTCTTTTCCCAACATGCTAAATATGTATGTCATGTGGTTTCATGCATTCATACTTTTCAAAATTAAATTTAAAATGAAAATGTTTACTTTATGTCAAATTTGCATGTGTTGGCTAAAGTAGAAATATGAGTGGCTATTATCACTATTAAATTCAAATTATTTTCAAATAATATGAATCAATTATCAAAACTGAAAGTGTGTTACTTATAGTTTTTATAAGCTTATGAAGTGAGTAATATAAGGATGTGCTTAGTGTAGGTTTTCCTTCTCTTCTCTTTAGTATAGTTTTGATTAGGATTTGGCAAGGTGTATGGTTCATTTGAAAGGAACCTAACACTTGCCTAATTCTATCTCCTATTAATTCCTATACTAACACTTAAGAATGATACCTATGCTTGCACACATAAATTGCATAAACAAAATGAATCAACTAATACAAATTTTTGCATTCTTTCTTTTCCATTCATTTCTTTTGTACACATGTTTGTATTTAAGAAAAGTGGTATATTAGTCTCAACAATCCCGAGGTTGTGAGGCTTTAAGTAGCTCTAAGTAGGTCTTGTACCTTACACCTCTAGTTAATAATGGCATTGTACTCACTTATGCCTTTCTTACTTTCATGTGTGTATGTGAAAATTGGATAAGAAATCCCTTTTCTACTTAATGAAAATCATACATCATAAACTTCTAAAGTTTCTTAAATGAGTTACTTAGCATGCATCATAAAGTGTGATTAAACATTCTCATTTGTATGTATAGATATGCTTAGGACTCATTCATATGCATGTTACATATGTTGGGAAAGAAATGAAGTGATGTATGTTTTATGAATTTAGTTCATTTTATTTAATCTTAAAATGTCTTTCTTTTTGAATAGGTTTGTTTAGAGTTCATCTAAACTTTGAATTAATTAAAACACTTAATCAAAATATTCACTAAATAAAACTAAAATATGAATCTACTTTAGAAATTACTTAGGTTAGGGAAGGAAAGAGAAGTTCTCTTCTCTTTCCCTCTCTTCTTAACTTAGTAATTAACAGTAGATTCACTTGAATCTAAACAAAACTTGAAATAAAATCAATCCAAAATAATTAAACTACTTAAATAAAACCCTCCTCTAAGTTGAACATGCTTCACACTTAGAAAATTCTAAGTTAATGTCATAGCTAAGCATACCACACAAACCTTAAAGCACACATTATAAGTCACCACTTCTAGCTTTAGGTTAGGGTGGTGCATAGTTTGATGTTTGCTTTTGTTTTGTGATATATATTTAGACTGGATGTTAGTATGTATGTGCATTGAATGAATGGTAGGGCAATCTTAGTCTAACCATTATTTTATGCAGGGGATTGTGCTTAAGGAGTGTTATAATAAATAAAAATATAAATACTTTTGCTATGCAGGTGCTTATACCCCTAAGCATAATTCAAAAAGCTAGGTGGACTTAGTCACCCATGTGTGGGGTTATAAGTAAATATACATGCTTGGATTTGGTGGTTTGTTTAATCCTATTTTCTGGTGTTAGCTAGATTTACTTTCCTTTTCATGTAAATTTTATAATTAGGATTTTGGAATGATTGTTATGGGGATTAGGTTGAACATAGGTCATAAGATCATATCTTATGTACCACGTGAAGCCTTTGGAGAATACACCTTCCAACTAACCAAAAGAAGGAACCAAGGAAGAAAGAAGAAAAGAAGAAGAAAGATGAAAAGAAGAAAGAAGAAGTGAAGCTTGAAGACCCCCATAACAATGAATTCCTTGCTTAATTGTATTTAATTCATTTGTAATATGGGTTGTATAAGGGTAGAGCTCAGCTATCTATTTTTTTTTTGGGTTTGTGTGGTGGTACCGACCACAACAGCCTCTTATTCTTTTTGTGATTTGCTTTATAAATTGATTGATGATTTATTTATCTTGTGCATTAAGTGGCATCCTTTTCCTAGTTTCTTCCTTGCTTTATGTATGGCTGGATGTGGATTAAGATCTTAGGAAAAAATAAATCTTCTACCAAATTTAATAACTCAAAACTAAAAAAATAAAGAACTCATAACCTCATCTAAAGCTTAGGTTTAAAATCAAGATAAAAGAATTAGCAGCCACTTAGCTGGATGAGTATTTGTTTTATAACATCATACACAGATGCATCTTATCTCACTCTTGATTGGAGGGCTTCCACCTTTGCCAGAGAAACTTGGCTTGACCTTTGAGAGCCATGGTGGAAACACACCTCCTCCTTTCTCATTGATTTTGGCCAATAACTTTATTTCTCATTTAGGCATATGAATCCTAGCTGAGTCAAAATGATTGTCCAAAATAAAATAAAATGAAATCTGAATTGCATTAGATTTAGGTCATTTGAAGCATGTCCTTACATGATCTAGTCTCTTTAGGAGTAAGTTTAAGGACTTAGTCTCTTTTAAATAAATATCATATATCTTGCATAAAGCATAAGACTTGCCTACATGTATTTAAAATCATAGGAGGAGTTAGTTGGTACCACCGGTGTTGTAAGTCTAAATAGTCGGGTGGTTTGTCCTCTCTTATGGAGGCAAACCAAATACCCATTTTTGCCTTAGATATAGGTTGTGCTTTTGTCCCCCGTCAAAGCTCCCTAGATTTAGGTTTTGAGAGTGCTTCTCCCTTTCATGGGCCATAAGCATAAATCCTCACCTCTTAGGCATTTCTATAATATTGTGTTATGGAATCATAAGCCCTAAATTTCTAATGAAAATGTAACTCAAATAAATTAAATCAATTTCAAAAATGTAAAGCCCAACCGTGGGATAGTTTCAGATGCTCGCTAGGTTTCCTAACATCATGAGCATCTCTTACTTATCTTTCTTTTGGCTTCGATAAAAACTCCCCCTCTTTGATCAATCACATTTAATCTTCAAACATAAACCAATCGATTGATAGTCCTTTCATATTGAAATCTTTGAAGACAATGATCATTTACCTAATCGAGTATTCCTAAGGGATCTCATTCCTTAGGATAAAAAACTATGGGGGCTTGCCTGTAGAACTTAATGAACATTTAAAATAAACCTACTTTACTTTTTCATATAAAGTAGGGGAAGAATCTCTAGTACATATGTAGACACATTTCCCTTAGGAGTCTTTATTGAGGTGATTAGGTCCATTAAAGGGTAGTGACTTCTATCTCCCTAAGGAAGTACACTATTTCTTGATGATGTACCCGATCACCTGAATAAGCACATCTGCGGATCTGTTCGGCATCCCAAAAAGATGAATTTTTATATTCTTGCTTTTCACCATAGATTGAAGGAGCTATATAAAAATTTTCTCCATAATTTCCATTAGGGTAATCCTTGGGGATACTTGTGATCTTTCCAAAACCAAAGAATGTTGGGATATCTTACTATCCAAAACTTATATTTTGATCAAGAAACTTCTTGTAGGTACTTTTGGTAAACCTCCAACATGAAGGAAGCTTTCAGTTCAAGCCAACTCATGGAAACATTCTAAGACCAATAGCCCACAAGATCTAGTACCATTTAAGACACTTCATCTTCCTCACTTCACTAGCTCTTTTATGGTAGAAATCTTATATCTTAATGACATCAAATTAATCTTACTTTACTTGATTTCTATGTACCTCTATCAATCAAATAAGAATAAATCAAATTTTCAATGCATTGTAACTAGTGATAACTCTTTTTAAACAACTATAATATCATCTTCCTCTTTCTAATTGAGTTCATTTTCAAAATAAATACTCTTTTTCTCTTGAGATGAATTGGAATCATCATCATCCCATAATTGTATATTGATGTCAATAGAATCTTCCATTATCAAGATCAAACATCCTAGTGACAAGGTTATAAATAGCACCTGAATAAAAAACAATCATTAGTTTGAGGATCAGCTCCAAACTCCATTGGATATGCTTTTGGATCACCTAGTTTTTACAATGTCCTTTCTTCAAAGTTGTCATCTGCTAAAATATATGATTTTCTTATCTAAAATGAAATCATTCACTCTCCATGATCACAATATGCTTAGTTTAGTTCCACTATAAATGAAACATTATTCAAAAGCTTAATCACTTTCATAGATGAAGATTACTTCATACATGGAGCAACATCTCACATTACATTAACATGAACATTCCAAAAAGTTCAAATCATCCATCATTTGAACATTATAGTCAAAATACCCTTTTTGATAATTGGCATCTCCATTCAAATCAATGATGTTAAATTCAATGAATAATGACTTTAGGTTCCATAATTTACCTTTGGAGATATGTGACTAAACTGAAGCCAAGTTTTATATCATTGATTGAACTCACCATTTTCTCTAGCATACATCAAAAAATGATTCATCCTCCCTCCATCATTCATCAACCAAATTTAATATGTTAAAGATGAAAAGCCATTTTCAAAAAATTGAAATATATGAGGATGCATTTTTCTTCCTCAAAACATTTCTCATGAACTTGGACAAAATTCAAATTCAAAGAAAAAAGAAAATGAAAAAAGAAAAAAAAAAAGAAAAAAATGAAAATCAAAGTGAAAAAAATAAAAAAAAGATAATTATCACATTTTACATTTCATTTATCATATACATGTTAGGATCACTATCAAAACAAAAATAAACAAAAGATCACTTTCCATCATAATAATTATGTTCAATTCAAAATTCATCTTCATAGACTTGGAATCATTTCAAATGAGCAAATGTGATTAACATACCAAACCTATTTTCATTATGACACTCAAATTTCACAAAAAGCAAAGTATTTTCAAATGTATGTAAAACTATCATGTGCATTTAGGAACCTTAGCTCTAACCTCATTCAACTCAAAAGTTAAAGCTTTTAGTTGAAGCCCTCTCTTCAAACATTAAGAGATTCTTTGGGATCATCCTCCTTAATTCAAAGTTGATGCACAACTTGAAGAATTCATATAAATTAATGGAATTACCTTTGATTTCTACCTTGTGTTAAATCTTGCAAAAGAAAGATTCCTCATTCATAGTCAAAGCATAGGTTGAAGTACTTCAAAGAGCTATGGAACAACACAGGCAAGGATGCACGATCAAGATCAGACTAGATTTCACATGGATCTTTGACATGATCTGCTTGGTTATCCACCATGATAAATATTTTCTTTTCAAAACTCTTATGAGGATGTGTGATTATAAATCTCAGATGATCTAGATGATCTCCAAATCAAAAATGCACCACTATAATTTGAAGAGGATATACATTCAATAATTGACAAGCTTAAAGAAATCAACCTCAGGATAGAAGAAAATCCACGCCCGATATACATTAATTCATTGCAAATGAAGAAGAAACCAATAACTTAGTTAGGCTATTGACTAAGTTAAAAGGATTGCTTACATGGAGTTATGAAGAAATCCATTATCTTATGGTGCGTCCATAATAGCAATAGATCACAGCACTAACCCTTCAAGCAATCTCTCACATGCATTAGAAATTAAACAATCATTTTGAAATGAGTTGTCGATCTTTGGTTTCATCAGGAAGATACTCTAGTTGGTTCGATGTCATCCCAATTTAGAAGAAGAATGGCCAAATTCACATTTGCGTGATTTAGGGGACTTAAACAAGGCATGTCCAAAGGATGAGTTCTATTCTATATCGAATTAATGGACCTCTCATCATGCAATCTTCTTTATGGATGGGTCCTTTGGCTATACAATCAGATAGCAAGGGTGAAAGACCATCTCTTTGACTTGAGAGTGGTGGTCTCCACCACACCACTCACCCCATTCACCCTCTCTCATGCTACATCTCAGTTCCACCAAATAAAGGTAGCATCAGGGAGAAGAGGACGTTGGTGATCATATAGGGATCTATCATCTACACCCCTAGTGGAGCTCTCTTGCTCGACCACCTTGATGGTGAAGAAAGAATGGCGACCTTGAAGCATAGTGGTTGTCCCTTCACCACCACCACCGTAGCAAGACATAGAGATTGTTGTAGTAGTTGACGAGGGAGAAGGTGGCAGCTCAATTTCACCTATGATGATAGAGCCTCCTAGGAGTGTCACCCCATATAGATTCAGAGATAGTCAGGAGCGTATTTCTTCCAGTGAGTATAACCCTCATAGGGTTAACTCTCCGGCAGAGAGTGGTTCCTCACATGATAGTGATCCCACCGGTTAGCAAAGTCATTTGTGCTCATTGAAGCGATGATTCTCTAGATGATATAGTAGCCCATTATCTCATGGAGAAGAAAGAGATCTTGGGATATGACTGGTATGATGAGGAGAATATCAACTTTGATCCCAACAAAGATAATTTATTAGGAGACTCAGTAGGGGTTTACATGGTAGACACTAGGGGATCCCTCCTTAGAGAGCAGCAGATTATGGAAGGTGTTGAGCAGGGAAGACACACCACTGACCCAATACCTCAAGATAAAGTAGAAAGATAAAAAAATAGATAGGATGGAGAAGAAACTCGAAGATTTGCTAGTAACTATCTTAGTACTTCAAAACTAAGCATAGGCAGTCCATCCTAGTATATATGAGATCAGTCAGCCAGAGTTGGTGTATGTCTTGGATCCAGCCAAGACTTTACCTCTCGTCAAGCAAGGTAGCACTAGCCTGTATAGGAAGGTAGTGAAAACTACCTCCATACAAGAAAAAGACCTAGAATCCATGGTTGAACAGTAAGTGAAGGAAGCTTGGCTGAGGAGGATCATCGGTTCCAAGACCTACCTAAAGGAATTGATGTTATCCAATATCCCAAGGGTTTGTGCCACCTTCCTTCAAAAGCTTTGATAGTGGAAACCAAGGCGACATAACATATTTTAGGGACAATTATTACAACCGACAATGCTTTGCTTTTCCTTGTTGTAGTAGCCTTTGATTGGATTGGTATGTTGTTCCCAATAGTTCAATAAAGATATTTCTTGGTGAGCAACTCTTCATCAAGAGGTTTCTTTGGAGCTTCGGCAAAATGTTACTTGATCTCATTATAACACCGTGAGTCCCTTATTGATTATATTCTCGATGGCATAACGAGTATCAAGTGTGAACTAGACTATCGGCGACATGCCATTGAGATTCTCTTGAAGAATATCCATGGCCCGATCGCCTTCATGCTTAAGGGCTTTATCAAGATATTTGAAGCTAATCAACAATGTGGCTAGTCTACAAGGAGAGGCCAACAGTTACCTTTTCAAGATCTTGCCTAAAGCAAAAAAGGTCTATGAGAAAAAGCTAGAGCGGTGAGAAGTTGATAAGAGCGACTAGAGTCAATCCAAGAGAGCATGACCTAAGTAGCCTCCACCTCCTTTGCCATCACAGGTAGCCTACAACTCCGGTAGCCGCCCACTCTACATACCACTAGTAGCAGTGGAACTCATAAACCTTATTCTTTTAAGAGGGAGAAAATCAAGAAAATCTTTAAGAATCTCTTAAAGAAGCCTAATTTTTAGCTACCCGAGCCTAAGAGACTAGAGGAAGTAAGCAAAAGTCATAATCCAAACTTTGCACTTACCACCATATGCTAGGCTAAGTTTTGGAGGATTGTTTCACATTCAAGGGGTCATACTTCAAGATGGTGTTGTAGTTATCCCAAAGGAATACCTTATGGAACAACCTTCAGTTCCATTAGGTAATCCTTGGGATACATGTGATCCTATCAAAACTAAAGAAGGTTGGGATATTTCTTATCCAAAACCTCTAAGAAGATCATCCGAAGATCAAGCTTTCTGGCGGTGCTGAGTCATCAAACCTCCAACATCAAGGAAGGTTTGCAAGTTGCCAATGCCAACTCTAGAAATGGAGCTCACGCATGTGACAGGATAGCCCATTAGCATAGCAACCAACCAGTCGAGCCTCCACTTGTAGCTTCCACCACAACTTCTTCCCCTAGCTCTCTTCTTCTACTAGTATAACTCTTTGCATCGATGGATAAGGGCATCAAATCCCTTACCCCACTCACTTTACTTGATTTCTACTTTGTACCTTTAAATAATTCCAAGAAATTGAAGAATAAAGCTAGTTTGAATTACATCTCTGTCGCCGATGGGTTGTCTTCTTTTATTCCTAATGATAACTCTTCAAGTCAAAATAACTATAATAATTTTGATCTTCCTCATTCTGATTCAGAGTTAGACTTTCTTACTCTAAAAACTGTGGGTTCACCTCTTGAGATAGACTTGGATTCATCCGATTTTTAGGGTCCCATAGGAGAAGTTATAGGTGAGCCTGATGTGTAGGTAGAACCTTCCATTACCACTACCACGAGATCAAGTCAACCTCCATAGTGGCAAGGTTCTAGGGGCACCTCAAGATAGCGGGAAACAAGTTATTGGTATAGAAGATCAAGAAGCCCTTTCACAGGATGCTCCACCCTTAGATATGCTTGTGGAAGACCAACCAAAGGTGTACTACAATGTCCTTTCTCATCTAACAAAATTTCCATCTAAGCCAAGCATATACGATGCCCTTGTCTTATCCAAATAGATGAGGGAATCACTAATCAAGGCTCTCCTTGATTCTGAAATATGCTTAGCTCAACTGACCGCTATAGGTGAGAAAGCACATTATACAAAAGAAGCTCAAGGGATCGTCTTCACAGATGAAGACCTTCTTATGGTGACTTGGAGCACAACCGTCCCCTCTACATCATGGTTGACATGGACAGATTCAGACTTGACAGAGTTCTCATGGATTCAGGTGCATCGGTGAACATTATGAGTCTAAAGACTATTGTCTATTTGAAGCTCGACATCTTCACACTCCAAGGAGATCAAATTATGTTGAGAGGATTCAATGACCAAGGTGAGCAGGCTATAACTTCCATAGTGTTACCTTTGGAGATAGGTGACTAGAAGACTGAAGCAAAGTTCTACATCATTGATTCAAATACATCGTTCACTACTTTGCTTGGTAGGCCTTGGATACATCAAAAAAAGATCATTCCATCCTCCTCCATCGATTGCATCAAGTTCAAAAAGATGGGATTGAATATGTGTCAATGGAGATGAAAAGTCATTTTAGTTAGAGGTTGAGATTTATGAGGATGCGACCTACTATCTTCCTAAAAATACCCTTTCTTATGGACTTGGACAAAATTAAAATGCAAAATCAAAAGAAAAAGAAAATGAACAAAAAGAAAAGGTAAAAGAAAATGAAAAGAGAAATAAAAGTCCAAGTGAACAAGAAAGGGGAATTGAAGAAGAAATAGATCTGCATATCACATTCCACCCATAGTTCATTCCATCATATGGACATGTGGTTGGCTCAACCTCCACAGCGTGAGAGAAACAAAGGTAGTTCAGGTGGGAAGACCCTAGTTGGCCATCAACCAGGTTGTGTTCCAGTTCATAGGAGTACCCTACTATTTCACATGACTTGGAATCCTGAGGATGAGTTTAATACGATTAGTATACTAGCCAACCCATCTCAGTAGGTTCCATTGGAGGTGACTTTCAATCCAGATAGAGACGAAGACCAGGCCTCCAAACAAAGCAAAGTATTTGAATCTAGTTTATGTGAAACTATTAGCATCATTTAGGAACCTTAGTTCTAATCTCACTTACATCTCAAAAAGTTGAAGGTTTTGTAGTTAAGGAAGTGCCTAAGTCTTCTAGTGACATGAAGCAAAAGAGGTTCTTTTTGGGATCATCATCCTCAAGTCCTGAAGTTGATGTAGAACTTAAGGAGGATACGTCAAAAGAATTAATAGAATTACCATTTGAATTTTACTCACCTTGTGTTCATAATCTTATACATAAAGGTTTAGTTCCTCATACATGGTCCAAGCATAGGTCAGAGTATTTTGAAAAGCTGTGAAATAATATAGGCAGAGAAGCACAGTCAAGAGAAGGACTAAGATTGCGTGGTTGTCGATGACAAAGATTCGCTTAATTACCAATCATTTTAGTCTAATAGGTTCTTCTCACAACTCTTATGAGAATGTGTGTTTAGAAATCTCAGATGATCCAGATGATCTCCAAGTCAAAAAGGCACCGCCAGAATTTGAAGAGGACATTCATTCAACAATTGATAAGCTTAAACAAATCAACCTCAGGAGAGAAGAAAATCCATGTCCGATATACATCAGTTTATTGTTGAATGAAGAAGAAACCAATGACTTAGTTAGGCTATTAACTGAGTTTAAAGATTACTTTGCATGTAGTTATGAAGAAATACTCGAATTATCTCCTGACGGAGCAGTCCATAAACTAGCAATAGATCCTAATGCTACCCCTTATTAAGCAAGCTCCTAGATGCATGCGACTAGAAATTGAACAACGGGTCATTTCTGAAGTCAAGAAATTGATCGATGCTAGTTTCATCATGAAAAAAAAATATCCTATCTGGTTAACTAGTTTCGTGCTAATTAAGAAGAAGAATGATCAAATTTGCATATGCATCGATTTTAGAGACTTAAATAAGGCATGTCCTGAGGATGAGTTTTCTCTTCCTATACTAAAGTTAATGGTGGATATTGCCTCATCTCATGCAATCTTCTCTTTCATGGATGGATCATCTGGCTATAACCAAATCAAGATGTCTCTTGAAGATGAAAGAAACTACTTTAAACCCGATTGAAATCTTCTATAGGGTCATGCCTTTCGGCCTTAAAATATTGGTGTTGCATACTCCCATGACTCAGATCTTCAATGAACTTATCCATCATCAGGTTGAGTGCTACGTTGATGATCTAGTAGTCAAGAGCAAAGAAAAGGAAGACAATCACTTTGACTTGAGAGTATTTTTTGAATGGTTAAGATAATATAACCTCAAAATGAATCCCCTGAAGTGTGCATTCGGAGTAGCTTCAGGGAAATTCCTTGGGTTTGTTATTCGACACCAGAAAATAGAAATAGATCTAGAAAAGATTAAAGCTATCTTAGAAATGCCACCTCTAAGAGTTTAACTCAACTCAGATCCTTTCAAGGATGGCTGGCATATCTAAGATGCTTTATCTCCAACCTATCGGGGAGATGCAAGCCATTTTTAGTACTTTTCAAAAAGGATTTCAAGTTCAAGTGGGATGACAAGTGTCAACATACTTTTGAAAACATCAAGCATTGTGAAGCCTCCTAGCTATCCGGCAGCTACTCATCCTCTACACTACTACATTGGATGACTCTCTTGGCACTCTATTGGCCCAAGCCAATGATAAAGGAAAGCAAAATGCTCTCTACCACCTCAACTAACATCGATTCCTGCTGAAGCAAACTATCCGCCTATTGAGAAACATTGCCTAGCTTTGATCTTTGCCTCCTAAAAGCTATGACATTATATGCTTTCTCATAAGGTGAACTTGATCTCTAGAACCAATCCACTCCAGTACCTCATGACACGGACAACACTATCCAAACATTTGGCATGTTGGTCTATGATTCTCTCATAGTTTGATATCATATTTGTACCCCTCCATGCGGTAAAAGGACAGTCACAAGCAAATTTCTTAGTAGCACACCCATTTCCTGTTGATTCTTTGCTTAGTGATGATCTCTCTAATGAATAAATCATGAACTTATGGGAGGCTCGCAATCACCGATGGGAGATGTATTTTGATGGTGCAACTTCTTTTCACAAAGGGGAAGCACCACGATCAATTCTCCCAGGAAAGGCAGGGGTATGAATAGATCTTCTAACTCAAAATCGTGATGTGATGAGATTCTCATACTATTTATCCAACCTTTGCACCAACAATGAAGTTGAGAATGAGCCTTTGATTGTTGGTCTAGAGTTAGCCATCACCATCAGTGTCAAGAGCATCAACATCTTTGGGGATTCTTAACTAATCATCAACCAGATTTTTGGGTCCTACCAGGTCCTCAAACCCAAGCCTCATCATTACTATGAGTATACCATGAAGCTATCGGCCCAAATTCTTGAAAGTCACCATCTACAAGGTTCCCTGAGCAAAGAACACAGTAGTAGATGCCTTGGACAAACTTTCCAAAGAGTTGGCATGTCCAGAAGATGAGTCCATTTCAATAAGGGTCCAAAATAGATAAGTCTTTTCCCTTATTGATGTTGACCTCATCGAGATACTTTCTCTTGAAGGGGAGGTTACCATTGCCAAAATGGACAAGGAGCTAGATTGGAGATAATCATTCATAGATTACTGAACACTGGCAAATTACCTCAAGAAAGGTCACAAACCCATCAGGTAAAACAAAGAGCTCTCTCCTACACTCTTGTTGATGGCACCCTATACCGCTGGTCCTTTGAGCAAATGTGGTTACGTTGTTTAGACAAACATGAAGCTTATGGAATTATAACCAAGGTACATTTAGGTCTACGTGGAGCACATCAATCTGGTCCAAAAATGAATATCAAAAGACTTGGATACTACTGGCCTTCGATGATTATAGATTGCATGGATGTAGCTAGTAGATGTCATCAGTGTTAGGTACACGGTGTGGTCCTCCACCAACCACTCAACATTCTACACCCCATATTAGCCTCATGGCCATTTGAGTATTGGGGTACCGACATTCTGGGTCTGATCGATCCTCCTTCTTCCAAGGGGCATTGATTCATCTTTGCTGCCACCAACTACTTTTTCAAGTGGGTGGAAGCCATTCCACTCAAAGAGGTCATAGCTCAGCATATGCTTCAATTTTTTAGGAACCATATCGTATATAGCTTCGGGGTGTCTCGATGAATTATATCTGATAATGGTACTACATTCAAAAGCATAAAGATCAATAGCTTCGCTAGAAGATATGGTATAGATTGGAAATACTACATTATCTACTACCCCAGAGCAAATGGCTTAGTGAAAGCATTCAACAAAACTCTCATCCAGATACTGAAGAAGACTCTTAATGACAACAAATGACAGTGGAATGAGTAGTTTAGGAAGATGTGAGTCCCTGAGCTTTCTTCCTAACTAGACCATTACAAACCAATGAGTGTCTTATTAGTATGGTAGTCTTCACTTCCCAGCTAGTATTGACTTTGCTTAAGAATATGTGGGTCCCCGTGCTTTCTTCTTGAACTAGCCATCATGCTCTAACTAGATCGAGTATACTTGAGGTTTAGGATAAGTCCCCTAGAGGCTCCTTTCCTCTTAACTACTTTTGAGTTGATATAAGTCCCTAAGTGGCATTCACTGAGTAGTCGCCCTAGGTCGGGTAGCACCTATCGAGCCAAAGATAGAATATCCCAGGAATCAATTTTGCTAAAGGAAGATCTGAGTCCCTGAGCTTTCTTCCTAGGCTAATTTTTGCAAACTTACAGGCACCTTAGGTCAGTTGATGTTCGTTATGCTGATAGCTACTCACCCGATGGATACACCACACTTGGCAGATATGAGTCCCAATGCTTTCTCCTTGAGTTATACATCGAGTACCTATTGGATATATGACTAGCCATGTCATCTTCTCCAGGGTGTTGGATTAAGCCCTTACCTGCCCCATCCCATGCGGGCACTCTATTTGGATCAAGTCCTTTGTGACCCCATTTAGACACTACATGGGTTACTTGAGGATTGGACAGTTCCCCTATCCTAGTAACCACCCCCTGTGGTTGGACAATTTGTTCAACGGATATGCAAATTCTCCCTTGGTTTAGCACATCTGAGATAGGTCTAGGCTGATATAAGCTCCTTCTTAGTTTGATCCCTCATAAACTAATAGGGTCCATGATAAAATAAATAAATAAACTAAACAAACAAAATAAACAAAATTTATTCGCTTATGGATTAGGAATTTAACCCCCCAAAGGGCCCCTTTTCTCAAGCAGGCATCCTATCTTTAGGGCAGTGTCAGCAGAACTCCCTATAGAAATTGTCTGACTATCTGACTTGAGATAAATCCCTAGGTTGGTACTCACTCCATAGTCACCCTTAGGTCGAGTTCAATCTATTTTCCCATAATTAGGTTACCCCGGCAATCATTCCACTTGGAAAGATGTAAGATTATGATGCATTCTTTCTAGCATGATTCATAAAGGCGGCCACAAGTTAGGTTTGATTTGTTGCCCAAAACTATCGATCACCCCAGTGGTCTTTTCTAATGGAAGATGTAAGTCCCTGAGCTTTTTTCCCTTCAATTGATCATCACAAACGGAAAGGCACTCCTTTAGTTCGATAGTTCTCCCATCGGCCGGGAAGCTACTCCCATTGGTTCGATTCATCGAGATAGGTCTGGCGATAGCTCATTCTCGGTATGATCCACAAACGCCGAGAGAGAGGCGTCCTCGTTGGACCAAGTGCGGAGGTGATCAATGCCCGTAGTTCATACGGCGAGGCTCCGATTATCCCTCAAGAGAGGTGTCAACTATCCTCGTCGGACCGACCTTGTTTGGAGGCGATCAAGGCTCGTAGTTCATACGGCGATGCTCCAGTTTCCCTCTAGAGAGGCATCAACTGTCCTCGTCGGATCGACCGGGTTTGGAGGTGATCAAGGTCCATAGTTCATATGACGAGGCTCCAATTTTTTCTCGAAAGAGGTGTCAACTGTCCTCGTCAGACGGGTTTGGAGGCGATCAAGGCCCATAGTTTATAGAAAATTGATTTTCTTGGAACTCCAATAAATGGTTCAATAGTTGACAACAAGAGACTACTAGATTCAATGATGTAATACCAACTATCAACACTGATACTTTGATAATCTTCTGGAAGAAATTTCATGTTTCAAATGATTTGGTGGCTATACCTCATAAAAGATCGAACAAGCTTATCCTCCTTCGTCGTTGCTCCTATACCTTCTGAAGCTTTTGTCTTTTGAGATTTGTGATGTACTTATACCTTCTAAGGCTTTTGCCTACTGAAGTTTTTGATGTACATGTACGTTCTAAGACTTTCGCCTACTAAGGTTTTTGATGTACCTGTACCTTTTTGAGGCTTTTGCCTTCTGAGATTTTTGATGTACCTGTACTTTCTGAGGCTTTTGCCTACTAAGATTTTTGATGTACCTATACCTTCTGAGGCTTTTGTCTTCTGAGATTTTTAATTTACATGTACCTTCTAAGGTTTTTACCTTGAGAGATTTTTAATTTACATGTACCTTCTGAGACTTTTATCTTTTGAAGTTTTTGATATACTTGTACATTATGAAACTTTTACCTTCTAAGGTTTTGATGAGTGGAGACCCTGTCAACCACTTGCTCTCTTGGAGTCTTTCTAGTGAGAACATTGTCCACTACTAGCTTCCCATCGAGGCTTCCTTAGGGGTGTGCCTTCCAGGAGTTATCAGTGGAGACTTTGTCTACCACTTGCCTTCTTGAGGTCTTTCTAGTGAGTATCTTATCCAGTATCAACTTCTCATGCAGGCCTCCTCATGGGTATTCCTTTTAAGGGGTTTTATTGAATGCAACAAAAGAAGATTTCATTGATAATAAAAACTTATTTTAGAAAAAAAAATCTTATAAACTTTTCAATAGAGGAAAGAAGAAACTTAACTTTCTTTTATCACTTGTCTTAGTGAGATCTTTCCTTAGATAAGTATTGGTGATATTTCTTACTCAATAACTCCAACAATTTCTTTGCCATGATTCCTCTGATCACTTTTTTGATGATTTGTCCGTTGTTCCAACAAGTAGCGTCTCAGATGTCCTTGTCATATTAAACATTCAATTTCTTCCTTTTAGATGACCCTTTTGAATGCCCTGCGGAAAGTGTGATTTGATTGATTTGTCATTTGGATTTCTCAATGGGTTTGGCCATTTGAGATATTAATTGAATCTATTATGATATTCCTTGACATATTTAGTGGAGTATATCTAGAAGTGTTGTAATGTCGATCTTTTGAATATTTTTCTTTTTTGTTTTGAGATCTTGTTATAAAATCTTACGTCATACTTGCTTAGAGTTATTCTCAAATTATCTTCTATGAGCGATAAGCTTCATCGCGGTAATTTGTGCTACCGATGAATAAGATTAGTGTAAGATCAGCGTATCTCTCATTAATGAAGAGTAGAAAGGCGGTCGAAGACCTCCAAGGAAGATGCTGGGTAGCTCACGGATCTACTCACGGAATTTGACGACTTAGAGAATCTTCAAAAATATTCTTTGAGGTTTCTCCTTCATTTTGGAATTCATAAGATGAGAAGAGTCTTTGATGATTCTTGATTTGAGATAAATTGTTAGACAAAGAGTTTAGCCAAATGAGCAAAGTTGAGTGTGCAGGAGAGAATAAAAATAAAATCATGTACGAGCTTACCCTTTAAGAGTGATAGAAAAAACTTAGCACAACAAAGCATCGGTGTCTTGTTTAATATGCATAATAGTTCTATAATTATCGATGTGCTCATATGGATCAGAGGTTCCATCACAAGGTTCAATGTTAGGTAGTTTAAACCCCACTGGAATCGATTGTTGAAGAACCATATCATACAAAGGAGAAGATTCTTGAATACTCTGACGAGGGATGAATTATTTATCTCTTAACTAAAATTCATCTCGAACAAGGCATCAGATTTCATCCTCTAACTTCAATGAAAATGAAACAAAATGATAGATCATTGGGGTTCTTCAATAACTTATCATGTTGTTGATAAAATCAATTTTCTTCAATTTGGGTGGCATTCGATTGTTCGCCTCTAGTAAGAGCTGAAGGATCTGAGCTTGATGTTCTTCCATTCTTCACATGCGCTCCTCAAAAGTATGAAGTGCTCTACCTGGCTGGTAATTTCGATCTTGTTGAGAAACTTGGTTGTCTAACATGATAAAGTAATGGAAATCTCTTTCCCACAGACGACGTCAAACTGTTGCGTGTCAGAAAACTTGTAGCGGTAGAATAAACCTTCACACCTTAGCTTTGTATGAAAATCTAACACACACACGGATAGTTGAAAAGAGAATAAGAAACTCCAAAAATTTTACGTGAAAAAATCACGGGTCTAGCCCAGTAAAAATGCTTCACTATATATTTTCTTTGGAGTACAGAGTTTAAATTCTTCCCGACAATGGGATTACAAGGTTATATATGAGAAATTATGATAATGGGAATTCCAGAATCAAGTTCTATTTAGTCAGTGTAACGATTGTTGACGAGAGTCTACGATGGCAATGACCCATCAACGACAATGGTGGATGACAAACTGAACTTCTAGTCCCGCTTTCTTCCAAGTTCACTTCTAGCTCATTCCCCTCTCCCCTTCATGACAAGAATGAGATACTATTTATAGGATTCTGAGAGAGCATTTTAGTCATTGTAGACAAAATCCCAAAACACTCCAAACGATGTATATTGATCCATTTGATCATAGTTTTTTGGTGATTTGACTGTCTAAACAATCTTTTATTTGAATGATCTTAGGCTCGTTGGATTCGTCTCATCGAGCTCGAACTATGCACGCCAAATTTAAAAGTCATTTGATCATCCAGAAGTGACTTGAAGTTTATATGTTGAGTTTGATTAATTTGAGATATTCTAGCATTGTTGAACTCGTCTCACTAAGTCATTTAATTTGAGATTTGTGCTTTATTTATAAATTTTAGAGAGATATATCATGACTCATGAACTTGAATTGATCTAGATTTTATCCAAAATACATGTCTAAATGAATCAATCAAGTTGGGTTCAAGTTAGTCGGGCACGGGTTCGAGTCATGCTATTCAACCCATATAATATTTGAGTCAGGTTCATGCAAGATTGATGAACCTGAATTGACACCCCTAATGAGATTCAAATAATGGTTAGAAAGAATTTGAAAATGAACTTTAAATAAAAGTGTAATTCAAGTTCAAATTTGAATAAAGATCTATGCCCAAAATATTATATAAATCTCTCACGAAACTTAAATTTGAACCTTAATAAATATAAAAATTTAAATTTTTTTTAGTTTGGTATAAGAAAATAATATTCAAAATTTAAGTTTTGGTTTGACCAAGTCTTAATGTAGAATAATA
The DNA here is from genome assembly GCA_021442155.1 of Cymbidium sinense. Classification (NCBI taxonomy): domain Eukaryota; kingdom Viridiplantae; phylum Streptophyta; class Magnoliopsida; order Asparagales; family Orchidaceae; genus Cymbidium; species Cymbidium sinense. Next base: position 128,384,888 of record CM038223.1, read on the forward strand.
CAAAGGATTTGAAAAGAAATATGCTTGAATAAGCTTTGATAAAGGGCCAATCAAACCTATTCAAACCTTATTTGAATTAGTCTTGAACCCAACTATAATATTGTTCTTTTTTTTTAGTTATGTTCAAAGGAGGCTAAGACCTCATTTGAACCTTATTCAAATAAATTTCAAAATAGGGTTCAAATCCTGGTTGACTTCATTTGACTGAACATAGTCTGAACTTAGTTCACACATGAATTGAATAAAGTTTAAATATGATTCAAATATGGATCAATCATTATTTAAATCTCATATAGTATACAAGTTTTATACATATTATATTAATAGTCAATTATAATGACAAAGTATTATAACAATGAATAAGACCAATTATTATCAATAACATTTTTTAAATTTACTCCGAGAAATATATATCATTAACATTATTTCAGACATGGTTACTTGATTGATCTTTACAAACTCAAAAACTACACTTTCACATTAAATATAATTATATCATATAATGTCACAATCATCACAAAATTATAGATAATTACATCAAAATAAAGTAACATGAGATTGCATGGTTTTAAAAATAAAATATTCTTTCACATTAGCTTTCATGTTACCATGAATTGATCCTTGTAATTGAACAATCTTTTGACTAGCTCTCTAACAAATCATTGACCTTTAATTACATAGTCTTCTAATAGGCAAATTTTTTTAAATAAGTATGCTTTAAAATATAATTAGTAATTTAAGTATCTTAAAAAAAATATTTAGATATATGTATAATCGTCCGTTTAACGATGACTGCTTTCGAACTGACGAGACTAGTTATTTGTTTGCGATAATCTAGTCGTATGAGGCGAATTTATAGTTATATTAAGTCAGTTTAATAGGCGACTTATATATAACTATTTTTCTAAAAATATTTTGGCAACTTTGTTGGATTTAGGTTTCACTATTATCTACCATTGTAGCTACTCTAACATTTCGATACTTATATAAAATCTCTCAATCTCTCGATCAATATTTTATTAAATTCTTAATATTTTATCTCAAATTGCATAAATATATGCATTGTTAACTTATTTTATTTTGATGAAACTTTTTTAAATAAGCATGTTTTTAATGATCTGCGTATATTTTTATGCTAAATTTTATAAGTATTTAATTAATTAGTAGATAAATATAGTTTAAATATTTTTTTATTTAATTTCAAATTTGTTTAAGATGAAGATTTTTTTTTATTGAGAAATAATGACATTATGGAAAGTGTAAAACTACTTGAACTATTCTCAATAATTTTTTTAACCTCTCTCTCTCTCTCTCTCTCTCTCTCTCTCTCTCTCTCTCTCTCTCTCACACACACACACACACACACACACACACACACACACACACATATATATATATATATATATATATATATATATATATATATATATATATATATATATATATATATATATATATATATATATATATATATATATATATATTTAAAATTTTACTTGATAATAACTGACTCTAAGAGTCACTTATATAATTCCACCATCTATACTCTCAAACTTTAGAGATGATTATCCATGCAATTTGAAATAACTTTTCTCTTGATTTCTATATATTTATGTACGTATATAGATCTCTTTATACACTAATGATCAAGATATTATATCCATCATTTAAGATATTAGACTAAATATTAATATTTATCCTTATTCATGTGGACAAACTTTTGATCTTATGTGCAAATCATTAAAAACATACTTATTTATAGTGGATCCGAAATTTTTTGAGGCACAATAAAATAATGAATAATTTACTTTTATATAAAATTAAAAATTAAAGCATCTCATATAACAAAATAAAGAAATCAAACCTTGCAATAACATAAATGCTGATATAAAGTCTTAAAGATTAATATGCATAAAAAATGAGAAGACATACTTTTGAACATATTTCAAAAAACAAAATAAAGGCACACTTTCTACTTTTCTAAAAATATAATTCTCAAAATAAAGCCACACAAATGGCCCCAGACTTAAAAATAAATCAATAGTATTTTTTTAATAAAGACACACCGGGCTTTTATTAAGAAATAAATCAATAAATCAAAAAAAAGGCACACTTTCCCTTTATTAAATAAAAATATTCACATACCTTAATTAATTGAAGACCGTTCTACGAGAAATATTTCAATATTCGTTTTCTAAAATCATAAAACATAAAGCATATAAGTAATGATTAAAATAGAATTGCATTCAAAGGAAAGAATAAAACAATTTTCACTAACAAGGGTTCAACTTCGCCAAGCTCTACCATTTACACCCCTATTCATTGAAGATCCTCAACCTATACTAACAACAAGGTGTTATATAAATTTTGGACAAAAGGGCATATAAAGAGACCCTAAAACTAGCTAGTAAAGCAATTAATGAATTTTAAAAAGGACAAGAATAATAAAGTGATACATGATGAAACTTATAGACCATCACATGACAGATCATTAAAGAAGCTTTTCTTACCACCCATCGATCGAGCCCAAAATATGAACAAAGATTGAAGTTACATCTCATATTCGAAGTTCAACACTTAAAAAGTTGATATTCATGTTCAAGATTAGTTGCCTTAACCATTGTTCTAAAGCTACCGACCAAACCATTTCAATCTCAAATTTGATCGTGAAACCAATTCCATTCAAACCACATCAATACCGAAACATACAATTCTTAAGCAATTAGAGAAAATACCGATAATGGACTCACAAAACCCGTAAAAGATATCAACCTTGATATAGATGAGAAAGCAAGACTCAACATCGATCAAGTGATTAATTGAGTCAGGTGAGACTTATTCTTCTACCTGCTGAGAAGAATACAAGACTAATAACACAATCATGACATCTTGAAGTATTCTAATAGATCTTGCTTACGTAGATGATGAATGCCTCTAATTCTACAAACATGAGATTTAAAATCATAATACAAGAATATACACACCGAATAAGCAAGAAGGAAGTATCAAAATTGCAACATAATTATGCGTCATAGTTTTGATGTGCATCTTAGGCATATAACGATGCAATGATGTAATGTCCAACCAAATAGATGTTCATTTTATACTTTATAGGCATTTAAAATTAATCAGAAAATAATCAAAATAGGATCTTCAAAACAGGGCGTTTACGGTTTACCTAAAATCGTGGGAGGAAGAAAAATAGAAAATGAAAACTATATATATCAAAATTTGAAATGAAAACAGGAAGAAAAAAAGAAAAAAGAGGAGCACAAGGAACCGTTATAACTCACGAATGTAACCCTTAGATAAACTTTCACCCTACGGACGTAGCTCGACAAGAAATTCGAACAAAAAGGCGAACCGCAATGAGCAGTTACCTCTCAAACTCCTTCACGAATCATCCACGAGTCACGGCAGGATCAGAAGCAATAAAAAAAAAAATGCAGAGAACGAATAAAGCGATGTGAGGGAGGAAAGACGTGGTCCTTTTGTGGTTGCTCGTTGAACAGGCAGTGAGTATCATCAAGGTAGAGATCAAGGTGTGGACACCGAGGGCGGCTAGAGTATGTTCCGGGAGGCCGTGTTGAGAGCCGAGAGAGAAAGAGTCGACGGCGCGAAAAGACGGCCACAAACAGAGATGTAGATAAGGGCATTGTGACGAAGAGGTTGGGAGAAGACCGACTGAGGGTGAGAGTGGAGTCACGGGGAAAGCTGAGGAGCAGGTTCAAGAGACTGACGGGAGAAGAGCGGGGTCGCACCGCGAGGGTTTGAAATTGGGTTCAGCGTGTGTGGGTGGAGTAACGTGTCTCTGTTTCACCGCTTATTTATAATAAATATATAAATAAATTTGGAATTAAATAAAAAGTCATTTAAATTATATTTTTCTACTAATTAATCAAATACTTGTAAAATATAGCATAAAAATATGTGTAAATCATTAAAAACATACCTATTTATAAATTTTTTATCAAATGACAGATAATAGTGTACTTTAAATCCAACCAAGTTGGAAAAATATTTAAAAAAAATAGTTACATGTAAGTCGCCCGTTAAGCATCTAATGTATCATATAAGTCGCTCGTCAAACTAATCCACTGATTGATTAATTAAACAAGCGACTAGTGTCATGTCATATTCAACATAGTTAAAAGTCACGCTAAACCACTAATTATATCTATATCTAAATTTTATTTTAAAGATACTTAAATTACTAATTATATTTTAAATCATACTTTTTTTAAAAATTAGCCCCTTCTAATATATAATAAGATAGTTCATGTGTGCTTCATATTAAATATTTCATGGAGAGTTGTTAATGTAAGATTTTTTCATCCTCGTCCAAGCAATCAACATGAAGTTAGAGATAACAAGAGATTAATATTTATATTTTTTTCATATTAAAATGCAATCATCGACCCTTCTAATATTTATTATGTTGTAGTAAAAAATAAATGACTAAAGATATAAATATAACAATAGAGAGACTCTAAGAAGAGATAAAATTTATGAAAATATATTAATAATAGAATTCGAGTAGACACTAAGCTGCCTTTATTTTAGCACTAATTATAGAAAAAACTTGAGATTGTTGTTAGTTTATCTTAAGTAAAATATTATGCCTTATATTTCTATTAGAAGGGTATTTTTGTTTAAAAAAAACTTTTTGATATAATTATTTAAATTAAACTTGATGGTGCGTGCAAAAAATTAATATTTTTGTTTTTCAAAACTCTTAACATCAAATTTTAGTAGGAATGATCTTGAGTGTATGAAATATTGGATATATATTTTTATTTTTATTAGCTATATATTGATGTAAGATTAAAGAATTGAACTATTTGCTCTTTATTTTTGATATGACCCTTGTTGCGTGCTAGAAAACCAGCAGAGTGAAAGTTCTTTAGCCTTGGTGAAGTCACACACAGTAATTAAAGAGAACAAGAGACACCTGCAATTTTAACGTGGAAAACCTAAAAGAGGGGAAAACCAGGCCTAGCCCAAGAAAAGCTTCCACTATGTATCTTTTGAGTACAAAGTATTCGATAACGGATTACGAATTGCATATGAGAGGAATAACCGGTGACAATGATCAGGTTGTAATTGTCACTGATGGTGGAGATGCGGGGTAACTTCTGGTGAAAATACAGGGTACAATTAGTGACGATGGTGGTGCATGGTGGTTGATGGCCACCGAGAGTGCGTGCTTGGGGTGCGATCTTGCTTGGAGGATCTTGAGCTTGAGCTCTCTCTTCCTCCTCACTTGGTTTTCCTCTTCTTCCTCGGACTCTTCCTTTTCTTCCTTGCTTGGACTCTTCTTCTTCTTCCTTGCCGGGCTCTTCCTCTTCTTCCTTGCTTGGACTCTTCCTCTTCTTCCTTGCTGAGATTGAGCAAGGATCACGGCGGTGTGGCGGTGGTGGTTGATAGGCGATCCTCTTCTTCACTTGTGCCTCCTCTTCACTTGGCTCCATTTGTTCTTTACTTGGCCTCTCCCCCCCCTTTGGTGTGAGGAATGAAGGCCTATTTATAGATGAGAGGAGGGGCACTCTTGTAAATTAAAGCTGTACCCCTCGACGGACGGTTCAGGATGATTCCTTCGATCATTTGATGTATTTTGAGCATTTGGATGCCCAAATGAAGTCAGAATTATGAGATCTTAGGCTCGTTAGATCCGACTCGTCGAGACGCTCGATTTGACTATAAACACTCCATATTTGGGAGTTGTTTTGGGATTTAATTGATGTCCCAAAGATTAATGATATTTTAAGTGCTTGATCTCGACGGTTTTGACTCATATATCGCTGACATCAAGATTTCTGCTTTGACTAGTCATATTTTGAGAGCCATATCAACTCAAAAATTCCATTAGTCGAAGCACGAATCTGACGTAAAAGCATCGATCGTGAATCAAGACCAAGAGATCAAACGCTTTATTATCAATCGACTCTTAAACATAGAGTGTTTATAGTCAAATCGCGCCTTGACGAGTAATCTAACAAGCCCAAGATATCATAATTCACATCATTTGAGCATTCAAATACAAAAAATACATCATGATCGGGGATCATTTTGAGTCGTCTCATGAAGTGGAGTGGTACGATTTTGCATGTATTTCTGAGACACCACTCTCCACCTATAAATAGCCCCTCATTTCTCATATGAGTAGGCCCAAGCAGAGAGAGAATTCTATTCTCCAAGCACAATCGTCGCCACTCGACGCCAACCACTGCCGGGCCATACTGCTGATCCTCTGAATCGCTTCCATCATGATGACTTCTACCTGATTGTTCCTGCTTCACGCTGATTGTTCTCGTGATTTACGATTTCCGCATTTCTACCGATGATTGCTCCGCACAGTTCACCATCATCTACTACTACTAGCAACTGTTACAACCTGAATGTGACTATATAGCTATTGTTGTCTGATTTTGGGATACCCATTGTCAGCCCTTCTCATATACAATTATGTAATCCCGTTATCGGAAAACTTGTACAAATTAAATATATAGCTTTACTAAGCTAGCCCGCGTGATTTTTCTCTTTCGAGATTTTCCAGAAAATTCGAGTTTTCTTGTTCACTCTTTAAATACATGTGTGTGTGTTGGATTTAACGACAAAGCTAAGGCGTAAACTTTCACTCTACCGCAACTGGTTTTCTAGCACGCAATGCTCCCTGTGGATCTGATTCCCATTATTTCATCTTGTGTGGTGACCAAGTTTCCCAACAAGATCAAAACCACCATCGAGATGTAGTATTTCAAGCTTTTAAGGAGCGCAAGCGAAGAATGAAGATTCATCAAACTTCGTTCCTTCAGATTTTGTCAGAAATTGGGGGGCAAATCTTAATCTCAAAAGATTATCCAAATCGATATTCTAGATATCTAATTGATTATAAATTCAAGAAACAAGTCAATAATACTAATGAAAAAGGCCAAGGTTAAGGAGCAACTTTGGCTACAACTATAAACGGATGTTTTAATCGACTGATAATTACCGGATCCAATTCAACCTCTTCCATAGGTTGACGCCATCGCAACACTCGACAAACAACCTCGGATGGGTCAAAATCCTCGATTCAATTCGACTCTTCCATACGGTTAATGTCATCGAAATACCGACAAATAACCTCGGATGGGTCAAAATCCTCAATGATTCAATGACCTCTTCTACACGGTTAACATCATCGTAACACTCGACAAACAACCTGGATGGGTCTCGATTCAATTCAACCTCTTCCACAGTGTTAACGCCATCGTAACACCGACAAACAACCTGGATATGTCAAAATTCTGGGATTCTTCAACCTCTTCCACATAGTTAACGCCATCAAGCAAAGACTTCGACAAACAACTTAGGATAGTCAAAAGGTCCTTGGTGGATTTCCACGGCCTTCCACACAGTTAACGCCATCGTAACACTCAAACAAACAACCTTGATTGGTCAAAATCCTCAATTCAATTCAATTTTCTATACAAGTTAATGTCATCGAGTAACGATAAACAACCTCAATAGGTCAAAATCTTGGATTCAATTCAACCTCTTCCACATAGGTTAACGTCATCGGGTAACACCCTGACAAACAACCTCGATAGTCAAAATCTCGCGAGATCAATTCAACCTCTTCCACATAGTTAGCCATCAGCAAAGACTACAAACAACCTAGATAGGTCAAAAGGTCTTTGGTGGACTTCCCATGGCCTCTTCCACACGAGTTAACGCCATCGCGTAACTCGATAAACAACCTGGATGAGTTAAAATCTCGGTCTGCCAATTATCGCCGGAATCTTGCTTACCACCATTATCCTGGTCATCTCGCTGACCAAAAGTCGTACCGCCGGTCATCGTTTCAGTCTTGCGACCACGCCGGCCGCCAACTAATTGCCGTCACTACAATTATCCGGCAGATTTTCTATTACCACCATCGTTATCGGTTCTCCATTCATGACGCTGGCCGATCGACTACCGTTTCAATTGTTATGCTGACCACTCGCTGACACAACATCATCGTTGACTACATCGTATTACCGCATCGAATCACCGGCATTTTTCGCCGGTTACCACTGTCGTTGCGTTATCCTCTGATTAGATCATTGCCACTATCGACTTATCAGCCAGCATCGCTGACCACCCGGGCGCTAACCATCTATCGTCAGCTTGACTATCGCCATTACTACCATGACTATCGCTGCATTTTTTGGGCCACCACCTTCGCTGCCGGTATCCGCTGATTACTGATAGTATTTGACCATCGCCGCTATTGTCTGCGAGACCACCTCGTTTACCGCTAACCATCGCTATTATCGCTGCTGACCGGTTGCTGTATCGCTGCTGAATTATCGTGATTCGCTGGTCACCATCGTTGCCGGTTATCTCGCTAATCACGTCGCCGATCACCACCCACCATCGAGCCACCATCGCCGTCAACCCTATCTCCGTATCGCCTCTGATCGCCTAAACCGGACGGTCCGACGAGGACGCCTCTTTCATGGAAAAAGACATGTATGTACCGCGGCCTTGACGCCCAACCCGTGACGGACGAGTACGCAACTCTTTTCGAGGGAAAAATCAGACACGACGATGTATCGCGGCCTTGATAAACCCGGACGGTCCAACGAGTAATTTTGACGCTCTTCGAGGAAAATCAACACGACGATGTACCGCTCTTGATCGCTAAGACGGTCCGACGGTCGGCGACGCTTCGAGGAATCGAACAACGACGTAAGTATCGCGGGCCTTGACGCTCAAACCCGGACGGTCCGACGAGGGACGCCTCTTCAAGGAAAATCGGTCAACGACGTAAGTACCGCAGAGTTGAACAACTCAACAACCTCACTCGAAGAAGAGAGCAATGGAAGTGTGCCATCTCCGCCCTGTGGGTTTTATAAACCTCAGGGAAAAAGGGTAAAATCATCAAAATTGCCCAAAATCAAAAAATTGCAAATCGTCAAAACTATGGTTTTCATGGGTACCAAGACTCACAAGACGCAAGACGTGTGTGGATACGCCCGCACTGCTTACCGCCGAATCCCATCCGCCGGGCCAGGACGCGAACCATATGACGGCATCACTTTCAACCTACAGATAAGCTCGCTCGCGGACCCACCAACCCGCTCGGCCAAGCCCAGAACCCAATATGATCAAAATTTCACCAATGAAGCACAAATCTTGGCGTAGAAGTAATGATCGAATCAAGACTAACCGAGATCAAACGCTTATTATCAATCGACTCTTAAACATGGAGTGTTTATAGTCAAATTGAGCGCCTTGACGAGCAAATTTAACAAGCCCAAGATATCATAATTCGACATCATTTGAGCATTCAAATACACAAATACATCATATGATCAAGGAGATCATTTTGAGTCGAAGGTGAGTGAGGGTTTTGCATGTATTTACAAAGACGTCACTCCTCCAATCTATAAATAGCCTCTCATTCCTTATATGAGGAGGGCCCAAGCAAGAGAGAGAGGAGAGAGCTCTAAAGATCCTCCAAGCACAATCGTCGCCACTCTCGGCCGCCAACCGCCGGCCGAATGATCTCTCATTCTCTCGCCGATCATGATGATTTCTATCGATTATTCTCGTTAACATTGTTCTGATGCCGAATCGTGCATTTCTACCGATTGACGCTTCAATCACACCGCGCTACTAGAAGCTACAACTTGAACGCGGATTATATACTATTGTCGATTTTGGGATTCTCGTACCATTCATACAATTATGTAATGTTATCTAAAACTTGACTCAAAACAAATATATAGTGGAAGCTTTTATCTAGTTGATTTTTTCCTCTTTTGAGATTTTTCACGTAAATTCCTGAGTTTGTCAATTTTAAATACTACAGGTAGATTTAACGACAATTTAGAACTTTCACTCTACTGGGTTTTCTAGCAATACAATTTTAATGAAAAAGTGAAATTAAGTGAAGTGAATTCAATGTATTTAAACTTTTTTATGTCTTTTTAATTGTGCAAAGTAAAATTCTAAAGTAAAGTGAAGTATTTAGAATATATTGAATGGGACATTTTTGATGTATTTAGAATTTGCTTAAATTTGTGCGAATTTCAAATACACAGATAAGGAAAGTGTCATCATCTAATGCACCATTCGCCACCATCGCCCGCCATCAGCTACAACCTCAAAATAATATACATCACTTTTATTCTACAAAACTGAAAAAAAATAAACTCATATATTTGTAGAGTTCTCAACCAAATAACCTTAAATTAATTCAAATACATTACAATAGCTTTAAAGTGCATTTCTTTTTCAGGTATCCAAACAGCCCGTTAATACATCTTTATTTTAGAAAAATCACTAGAATTAATTTATCATTTAAAAGATTAAAAAAAACCGCCCTATAAATAGAAGCCCTTGGCATTTGTTTAGCTCCTCTTAGCCCTTCGATTAGGGTATCTAAGCCTGTTTCCTGATCCCTCTCTTTTCAGTCGTAGAAAAGGAGGTGATCGATACCATTACCATTAGCTAGCAGTTTTCATTTTAATTCAAGAGGACAGAAAGAAGTAAGGATCAAGGCCTAAAAAGCCTAATTTCGGTACTTGTTCATGATCCTGTTGGAAATCTTATCTGAAAATTGAAATCTTTCGCTTCCCTTGTGTAGTCCTGCAATATAGGGTTTTACTTGTCCTGATTTCGTCTGGCTGGTTTTTTTCTTATTTCATAGAAGAGGATGGTTTAGGCTGCCCAAAAGAAGGCAGCTGCCGCTGCGAAACGGGGAGGGAAGTCGTCGTCGTCCTCATCCAAAGCTGCGGTAGCAGCCGCGGGTTTGCATGATGGGATTGTGGATAGTGTTGCTAATGGCGTGGGATCTCTCGTCATATCGGATCGTACGTGCACCGGCGTCCTATGCTCTCATCCCCTCTCCAGGGATATCCGAGTGAGTGGCTTGCTTGTGTGCCATGTGGTTTTGGTTGATTTTTCTAGTCTGTTCTATATTTCAAATTTTTTTAGCGTTGTTCTGATATACTGCTTCTTGCACCTGCTCTCTCTTAGATTGCTATTTTCTGAGTTTCTTTAACCTGAAAACTTGTAATCCATGGTGATTTGTGGTTTTGAATTTTGTTGGAATCTTAAATTCGGTCGTTTTTCCTCCTAAACGTTATCGATATATATGTTTGGATATATCTTTCAGTTGAAACAAAAAACAAGTTTTTTTTATGATAGTATTGAATTTCATGGGTTATGCTGTATTCAAATGTTCTAAAATAAAATCTAAAAAAATTATGGGTGTGTTTTTATTTCTTTGAAGACTTTTTTATATAAGAGAATTTAATAAATTTATAAGAAGTAATTATCTCTTCTCAACTGTATTTGAGTCCTTAAAAAAAAAAAAAAAAAAATAAAATAAAAAAAAATAAAAAAAAAAAAAAAGCCACATGCGTGTTACCTTTGTAGTAGTTGATATGCCATTTTGATTTTATTCAAATCTACTTGTTTTTGCAAACTGTTATATCTCTCCAGGGATACTTTATGGGAATTTCTTCTGAAATTTGGACAGAACTAGCTGATCATAAACCAGGAACTACGTACAGACTGGGTGCAGGGACAGGTTAACAAAATTTATCTTGATTTAAAATTTAAAAAATGATTAATAATTATGATATTTTCATCCATTAAATATTATTATTGAAAACTGTTCCTTAAGTAACTGAATATTTTTGGATATGTAAAAAAAAAATATTTTCTTCTAATAATTCCTTTGGTGAGCTCTTTTGTTTTGAAAAGTTTGCTTTTGTATATGCCACAAATATATCTTTCAAATCTCTACTCAAAATAGAATAAAGAGATGCAGTGAATTATATCAGCATGGGACAGCAAAATTCTTTTATGAGTATGTGATTTATTTTTAAGGTTGAATGAGCGCTTTATGCATTGTGTAAATATATTTCTTAAAACAATCATAAAACTTAGAGATAAATTGGGGGAGCAATTTTATTGTATTTTTTTATTTTTATATTATTTTTTAAAATATTTTTTATTTTTAAATTTTTGAAAATAAATCATATGGTTTTTGAAATATTCAATATAATTTTTAGATATTTTAAATATTTTTAATAATTAAAATATAAATAAAAATGAAATTGATCCCAAACTGTCCTTAAGAAGCTACGAGATTGCATGTCCTGCAACATTACAGTGGTAATCACCCTTAGAAGATACTCGCGGTTCTAATTGCTGCCTTACTCCAATTGTTATATAATTAATGTTATATTCAGTGATTAAAATTTCTATTTTTGTCATAGAAGACCTAAAATGGAATCCCACACTTGTGATTTCAGCTTAATAAATTACTCTCTTTCATGCGTAGTTTTTTTTCTTCTTTTTTTTTCAAATGGGAAGAAAATCAAACTGGTCCATCATATATATATATATATATATATATATATATCACATTTAGATGTATGATTTTCTATATTCCTATTTTATTAACGGAAATTTGCATACATAGCACATAATTTTATATATATATATAAAATTTGTATAATAATAGTTATGCAAATTTCCGTTAATAAATAGAATATAGAAATATACATCTAAATGTGATATATATATATATATATCACATTTAGATGTATGGTTTTCCTATATTCCTATTTTATTAACGGAAATTTGCATACATAGCACATAATTTTTATCATTAATATATCTAATACTTAAGATTTGATATTTATAAATATAATATTTTTTATGCATAAAAAGTTGTATTTCTCATTAAAAAAATAATAAAGATGCTATTTTTGATATAATATTAAATATTAGATATATAAATATCTAAAAATATATGCTATGTAAATGCCCTTTTATTATATTTATCTAAAAATATTTACAAAGCATATGAATATACCTTTAAAGGAAATCAAATTAGAGTAAAATATAATTGATCATTTCAATTCAATTAGATAAGCATAAAACATATGCTTTGTATCTTGAATATATATATATATATATATATATATTCATTTTTATTTAACATCATCAAATTTTCTTGTTGTTTGTTATTATCAATCTATTATTATTATTATTATTATTATTATTATGGGAAGGAGGATTGGGAGAAATAAGCAAAGAGTTTTGTTGCTTGTGAAAACAGTAGAGAAAATTTACGTCAAGATTGTTATGAAATCCAAAGACAATACAAGGTATTTAAAGAGTGAATAAAGAAAACTCAAATTTTACTAAAAAAATCTCAAAAGAGAGAAAACAATGGGGCTAGCAGAAGAATCTTCCACTATATATTTGTTTGAGTACAAAATTTTCCGAGGATTACAAATTGTACATGAGAAGGGCTCACAATGAGAATCAATCGACAAGCGATATAGTCATGTTCGTTATAAGCTGATGTAGCAGATGATGATGAACAAATGGGGATCGACTTATGATGAAGGTCGCCATGATGGTGACCAAGATGACGATGGATCAGATGACGGCCGACGGATCGGCGGCGTGGTTGACAACCGTCGACTGGTGGAACGATTGTGCTTGGAGGATTTTCAAGCTTTAGAGCTCTCTCTCGCTCATATGAGGAATGAGGCTATTTATAGATTGGGAGTGGCGTCTCAGAATACATGTAAATAACCACTCCTCTCCATCTGACGGCAAATGATTCATTTGATCATTTGATGTATTTTAAGTATTTGAATGCTCAATGAAGTTTATGAGATCTTGGCTTATTAGATCCGGCCACAACGCCGATTTGACTATAAACACTCCATGTTTAAAGGCTATTTAGGGATTTAACTCATATCCCAAAGTTTTCAATGATATTTTAAGTGCTTGATCTCGACTAATTTCAACTGAGGATCAACTTGCTTTTGACATCAAGATTCGTGCTTCAATTAGTAGAATTTTCAGTGTCATATCAGTTTCCCCCCTATTTTTGGATGACATTATCTCAATCATCCAAAAATATATATGCCAAATACCTGAAAGTAACAAATTCTTCAATGAAATATACGAGTCCATTAACCATACATTTTGAGAGAATAGATCTTCGTGGGAGCGCAAGATTATGATCACAAGCTGCGGTCATGGATGTGTGGATAGCGCAAGATTTCGGGTTATGGACCTATCCGGCACTACCACGCCTGCGGATGCCTGGCGCCAAGGAAGGCGCTGCCCATGGGTCAGCGCTACATGGCGCGAAGTCTTGGCGTCATGGGCCGCGCTGTTCTGGGTCGGCGGGCTGTACGGCGGTCGCATTGTCATGGGTCTATGGTCATGCGAGGCCGCAGGCCATGCTGGCGCTACGTTAGCATGCGTATACACGCTGGCGCTACCACAAGATCAATCACTGCTTTTGATGGTGACGATTTTACCTTTTGCCCCAAAGGGGGTCGATAAAAATCCTCCTAGGGCCAAGGAAGAAGGCACACTTCTCAAATGCTCTAGTATTTTTCTTCTTCTTGAGTGAAGGTAGTTTGGAGGCGATCAAGGCCCGTAGTTCATATGACGAGGCTCCGCTTTTCCCTCAAAAGAGGCGCGTCAACGCCTTGCCTGACCGACCGGTTTGGAGAGATCAAGGCCCGTTCATACTCGTTCCCTCGAAAGAGGCTTTAACCGCCTTGTCGACCGACGGGTTTGAGGCATCAAGGCCCGTAGTTCATAGAGAGGCTCCACCCTCGAAGAGGCGCACTCGCCAAAGATCGGTTGAGGCGATCAAGGCCCGTAGTTCTACTTCTTCTTCTTATAGGAAAGATTTCTAATTTCAATGGATGGTTCAATAATTGATAACGCCAAGATGGCGGGAAGCATTAGTTGAAACATCGCTCAATGACTCGAAAGTTTGGCGTGTAATTTGAGCATCATTAGAGGGATAACTTCTTCTTTCTCTTTTTTTTTTCTCATATGTATATGTATCCTTTTCGCCGATCAGAAAAAAATTTTATCCCAAGCTATCAGCGAGAGTCAAAAAAGGATGTGCCCAAGAAGTATTGGGTGAGTGAGTTGCTTCACAAAATTCTCAGATTTTTGTCATTTCTCCCAATTTATTTATTATATATTTTCATAGGGTGATGGCCAGAAGAAAACCCATAATGTGACGGCTACAGACGATATATCATCCACTATCACATCAGATAGTTTAATGGTGTTCCGTAGAAAATTTCACTTCCCTAATGAGTTGGTGGTCATTGTTGCCAAAAAGTCTGACCGAGCTCATTCACCTCCGCCAGGGTACTTTACTGTTTCTGAAATGATTCTTCGTGCGAGATTGCGATTCCCTTTGGCTCCTGAGTTGATTGAGATCTTCAAAATATGTGGCGTAGCTTTATCACAATTTTCATTTCAAGCTTTAGTGGTCATCGTTGGTTTGACTATCTTCTTTAAAGAGCGTGGTGTTACTTTGAACATCAAATACTTGTGTCGAATGTGTAGATTCACATGTGATGCTCAGGGATGTGTTTCTTATCGGACTATAAAGAATTGGATAGAATTTTCAGCATGGGATCCATCTAAAAATTGGTCTATTGGATTCTTTTTTGTGAAAAATGAATGGAACCTCCCTGAGAGATGGGGAAGATTGAATGAACTTCATCCATCACATTGAGAATGAAATCTTGGCAACTCTTAATGTTTCGATGGAAGCTTACGCATGAGTTACACATTAACAAATATATAGTTGAAGATAGAATGTTCAAGGTTGGCCTTTCCATCCGTGGAGATCTCATGCTTTTCTGCTAAAGAGATCAAGTAAAGGTGATGAAAAGTATATTCATATTTATAGGGTTCTTTCAAGAAGCCCATCACGAAATTATGGTGATAGCAATGTTTCTTTTCTAAAGAAAAAGAAGACATGTGCTAAAGTGGCTATGTCAGATATCTGTGGAGAAGATGTTCACCCGCCTCTCGAGAGTTTAGTTGTTTCAACTCATGATGGGGAGTTCTGGCCACATTCTCGAGGAGGTGTTAAATCACATATGACCTGACCAACGACGATGAATTGCACGTTGTCTTCCCTTCTTCTTCTTTTTTTCTTTGTGTAATATTTGTGATAATTTTTTATAGTAACTCAAACAGCCGATGGCTCATTTGGGTGTCACTTTAGAGTGGAATCAATTTGTGAAGGTAAAATATCCGCAAGTGAGTATGACAAAGATGAGTGTTAAGGCCAAAGAAGTGGCGACTTTGGAGGATCACCACGGGTGCGAATGAAGAAGGAACATGTCGTTTCTTTCTCTGTGTAGGTGGAGTGCACTCGATGAGTCGATTGAGGTGAGGACAGAGACTCGCCAAAAAAAGAGACTCAAGGCACTTGGAGAAGAAAGAGCTCTCGAACTGAGAAGAAAGCATTACAAGATCATCTTTTCCGAGAAGAGCATATAATGTCGGAAGCAAATGAAATCTCCTTGAAGGCGTGAAGACTTTAAGAGTTCTCGACTTATCGCAGATAATCAAGACCATGTCCGTGAAGCTCGTAATCATATTCTTGATGTTGAAGTGAAGGACTTGGAGCACCAGTGTTTAGAGGAGGGCTTCATCCAAGGGTTCCTAAAAGGAATCTGTTTAGTACATCGCAAGACCGAGCTAGTATTGAGGATCTATCTCCCAGCCAAGTATCTGAAGACTCTTCGCCAGATTTAGGAGATGAAGGAGTTGAGAGTGAGTCCAAGGGAGCATCTCCTAGTGGTGAGGAGGACGTTGATATCACCAAATGATATGATTTAGCATCACTTGAGGATGCATTTTTTTTATCTATGTATTTTTATTATTGTGTATCAGAAATTTAATTCTTTCTTATATCATCATGTTAATGCTGTTAAAAAATATTTTTTTTGATATGCTCTTATTTTATTTTTACCTATCCGAGGTGATCGGTCGGAATATTATTCAACGACGCTAACCTGTATGATACGGCCATGGAAGTCCTCAACGACCTTTTGCCTATTAGTCAAGTGTTACTTGACTTCTTGCAGTATGGAAGAGGTAAGATCAAGTCCCCTTGGGATTGATCACGCTTGGAATTACAAGCGTGAGTTGTATATTTCTCAAGTGGGAGGATTAAATAAAGAAGAAACAAGCTTGTAAAAAAGCTATAAATTCATTACTCGATAAGTTCGTTGATACAATCATAAGATGATTTTAATACATATATGAGTTTAAGAGAAATGAAGAGACAAGATAAAAGTTGCAATAATTATAGTAGGAATTCGATAATATTTTTGGAGATTCGGTGTTCCAAGTTCGAGGTAAAGTTTTTCCTCGGATCCTTGAGCTTGAATGTTCGCTTGACCATAGCTATAACCACATATGGGTCATCCCAAAGAGGTGAGAGTTTATTGCGTTGAGGGCCTTTGCTGCTGACTTGAGACTTCATTAGGACCAAGTCACAGATATGGATGAGATTTTACTCTTACATTTGAAGTGAGCTACCCTTTGGTGATAGGAGTCAAGTAGGGCCATGTCACGAGTTTGAGTAGGTCCAGTGTCGAGTTTTTTCATTACCATCATGATCGAATAATTGAACTCTTGGACTTGGAACCCGATATCTCTTGGTATAATAGCTTTATGCAAAACACAAGTTATATGGTGTCTCAGTCGAGTCTTGATGTAGTGCGGTAAGCCCAAAGAACATTAGAAAGCTCACAACTCATTGCCTCCCAGCCTTCTCAAGACGTATTTTTAGTCCTTTGAGTATAGTCATGTTGGTAGCTTCGGTGTGTCCATTAGTTTGAGGATGTGCTGCAGCCGTATGCAGCAGCTGAATGTGAAGATCTTTGCAAAAGGATGTAAAGACTTTTCCAGTAAATTGGGTTCCATTGTCGGTGATGATCTTTGCGACATCTATATTTTTCCAAACAAATTATTTAGCATTTGCCTCATGATTTTAGCGAGTGGTTGGCTTCCACCCATTTAGTGAAGTAGTCGCATGATAAACTTTCGTTGCCCGATTCTTTAAAAGGTCCCATGATATCAATCCACGAGCAAAAGGCCACGGGCTTTGAATGGATGAGAGCTCTATGTGGCATGTGAGGGAGGTTAGAGTGACAACTTGCACATTTTTTGTGAACTCAAGGCGTCTTGTTTCATGTAGGCCAATAGAACCCTTGCCTTATAATTTTAAGGGCTAGCACCCTTCCTCAGGTGTTCTCCACATATCCAGAGTGAACCTCTCTTAATGCGTAATGTCGCCTCGAGGTGAGGCATTTGAGGTATGGCCCAGAAAGCTCGTTTGTATAGTTCACCTCGATAATAATAAAGTTTGAAGCTTGTCTTGAGATGATTACAGAGTTGGTCTTGAAGGGTTCCTTCTTGTAGAAAAGACAGGATGGGGTCCATCCACGAATGTTCCTTTATCTCATTAATTGCTTGTATTACCCATGACCCTTGGATACTAGGAAAATATATTTCTTCAACATGCCTTCTCTTAAATAGATCTCCAGTAGTAGATGTAGCAAGCTTAGCGAGCGTCTTCAGTATTCTTCTCTTGCAGTATGTGAATGATTTGATGTGTCTTGAAATGGGCAAGAAGAGACTTTACCAAGTGGAGGTATTGTAGAGGATTATGAGTATTAAAGTTTCCTCAACTTGGGAGGCGACAAGTTGAGAGTAAATGTGGATCACTAAGTCTTGAGCTTCTGATCAATGGCAGTCTCAACCTGATGAGAGCCTCATACCATATTATTAGTTGGGAAATTTTAGAAGTCCATACTCAGGTATTACGTTGGGGAAATAAGTAAGATTCCCACCGGCCAGATTTCTGAGCTCCATCAACATAGAGGGTCCATTGAGGACGAAAAGTGTAATAGATAGCTCCTCTGAGTTGGGGCAGTGCATTCCACTATAAAGTCTGCGAGTACTTGAGACTTTATAGCAGGTAGAAAATTTATATCAAACTCTCTCTGACCATTTAATTAACCTCCCGGATGCTTACGGTTTTAAGGATGGCCCTTAATGGTAAATGAGTGTAAAGCAGATAGTGTGAGCTTGGAAGTATGGGCGCAATTTTTTGTGAAAACTAAAGCGAGCCACCTTATTTGCAAGTGGATAACGACTTTATATCAGAGAATTTCTTGACATAGTAAATTGGTCGTTGTATCTCATTTTTTTCTGCACTAAAACAGCTTATCGCGTGGAAGAGCTATGAGATATAAGTATAACATCTCTCCTTGAATAGGCTTGGATAGTAGGGGTGGAGATGCTAAATACTCCCTAGCTTAAAAAGACATTCATCGTCCATTGAAAATTATTATTTTTAGCTCCCTTTAATATTTTAAAGAATGGTAGTATTTATCCCGAGCGGCTAGGAAGCGGGATAAGACAATTAGTCCATTCAAGCGTTGAACTTCTTTGATATTCTTTGGAGTCATATCTTTGAGAGCTTTGATTTTCTCGGGGTTGGCCTCTATCCACGGTGGGTTACCCATAAAGAAATTTTCCGGTAACCCCAAAAGCACTTGGTGGTTGAATTGCATGTTATAATACGTCGAAGAAGGTTAAAGCATATTTCTAAGTCAAGAATATGTTGTGATTCTTCCAAGCTTTTCACTAATATGTCATCCACATATACCTCCATTGTGCGACATAATAGGTCTTTAAAAACCTTATTCATAAGGCGTTGATAGGTAGCACCAGCATTTTTTAACTCAAATGACATAACTTGGTAATAGTATAAACCTTTATATGTTTGAAATGTTGTAGCTTCTTCATCCGTTGGGTCATTTTTATTTGTTGTAACGAGTAAGCATCAAAAAGCGAGCATTTGATGTCGGCGTAGCATCAACCAATTGATCAATTGAGGAAGAGGAAAACTATCTTTCGGGCAAGCCTTGTTAAGGTCGAATCAATATACATTCTCCATGTTCCATTTATTTTCTTAACCATGACAACATTTGCTAGCCATGTAGGGTAATGTACCTCTCATATGAATCCATTCAGAAGCTTGTTAACTTCTTGCTCAATAGCCTGGAGGCGATCAGGTGCAAAACTTTGCTTCTTTTGGATGATCGGTTTGAATGTTGGATCAATCTTGAGAGTGCATGATCACATTGGTGGACCCCGGCATATGTCGGACTCCAAGCGAAGATGTCTTGAGAGAAGTCTATGTATTTTTTTTTTTTGAGAGGGATCCCACTTGCTTGTTAGTGGTTGGTCATCGATAATGTAATGAGCAAGTCTTCTGAAGCTTTGGGGTACTTCTTCATCTCAAAATTAAAATCTTGATCTTTGAAGGTCACGAAGGCGTGGTTGAGCTTATGCGAGGTAACATGATTGTATCACGGTCCACCACTAACTCCAGGGGTTGGAAATTTCATCTTAAGATGAGATCTTGAAGTGATTGCCAAAAAATTGATTGGAGGGCCTTCAAGATAGCGTTATATGTTGAATCGACTTGACCACCATTGGATTAAATGAGTCATTCGAGACAAGGAAGAAGGGTGATTGTCCTCTACTGCAGGCGATTATCAAACGTATAATGGTCTGCGGGTTGGAGCTTTTCCTAACGAATGCTAAGAAATGTGAGTAAAATAAGACATCAGAACTCCCATTGTCAATCAAAATTCTCTTAACATTATAGCATGGGTCACCGATCCTGTGATGACAAGTGGATCTTGATGAGGAACATGTACTCCTTTTAAGTTAAAAGTGATGGAATGATCAATGAGACTTCTTTAACTCGCTCTTGAGGTGGTAATGAGAACTTGATTAGATAGTATTGGTCCTCTGATTGTTTCAATTTTCCAATTGTTTGATGATTATTTTATTATTTACGTGATGATTGTCTGGTTGCCCCGTTGGAGGTATGTTTGTTTGAGTCGATTGATTCTTCACAAATCGAAGTAGATATCCTTGTTGAATGAGCCTCTCGATTTCTTCTTTGAGTTGTTTGCATGCCTCAGTAGTATGTCCATGACTTTGATGGAAGTGATAATATTGCTCGATTTCACGAATTTGGTTTGATGGATGTGCCACTTGATATTTTCTTCATCTCGAATAGCCATTAGGAGGTTAACGAGATGTGTTCGTGTATTCCTTTTCGTGGTTCCGTCGTTGATATGAGGGATGAGATCGCTACTTGTTGCTTCTTTTGATGGGACTGTCGGTCCGCATTCCTTAGGGCGCTCTTACATTTTCTGTAGATTGTTCAAATTATTTGCGATGGGCATTAATAGCCTCATCGGCAGAGATTTGTGCTTCCACACGATGAACTAAGTTGGCATATGAGCGGACCATGTCTCGCATTAGTGACGAGTAAAAAGGCCCTGGATGGAGTCCTCCAAGGAAAACTCCTCTTAATAGTTAGAGTCACTCGGGTATTTGGCGAGCTTCTAAGGAGAACCTCGAAGTATTCTTAAGTGATTCACCCTCATTTTGATGAATGTAGAGATGGGAGGAATCTTTAATGATCCTCCGATTTGCAATGAAGCTGTTTCAAAATCTTGGCGAGTTCTTCAGAGGTATGGATGGATCCTCTTGGAAGGGAGTAGAACCAAGTGCGAGCTTGTCCCTTGAGAGTAACTGGAAAGACCTGACAAAGCAGTGTGTCAGGAGCTCATTGGATATGCATGATAGTCTGTAATGGTCGATGTGTTCATGTGGGTCAATTGCCCCATCATAGAATCAATGCTCGAAGCTTGAAACCACGAGAATAGGATGTTGAAGAATAGCCTAAAGGTGAGATTCCTCATGCAGCGGTGAGGGAAGATGATTTGTCTTGAAGGTGAAATTCATCTTGCATTAAGCATCGTAATTATATAACATGATGAGTGTGGCGGGATGAGAATGTGTCAAGCTACCAGTAATAATTGGATTAGCGATCGGTTGGTAGCGTGATGGATGAAGTAGCGATGTTAGATCAACATCAGCGGTCGAGATCAGGAAGCATCACGGTAGGAGGAACTGTCAGATTAGCATTTTGACCTCCACGGTAACGATCGATCTTGGGGAGATGTGTTTCATGGTAATGGTATTGTGTTCCTCAAAAATCGGATCATCTCATTTTGAGACTCTTCCATTCTGGACCACGATCTTCTAAAGATTCATGCCTTCATCGACGAGTCATGCCTATCGGGGAGTGGCGAAGCTTGGCATCCTTGGTTCAAGGATTGGTTTTGAGAGTGACGGGAGTTAGAGCGGGAGGCTCCGTTGTTACGAGTATTGCACCTATTGGCCATAATGAGGGTGTTCACAGAAATTGTGATTGAAGGGTTCTTTCCCACAGACGATGCCAAACTGTTGCGTGCTAGAAAACCAGTTGTGGTAGAGTGAAAGTTTACACCTTAGCCTTGTTATGAAATCCAGCACACAGTATTTAAAGAGTGAACAAGAAAACTCCAGAAATTTTTACGTGAAAAATCTCGAAAAGAGGAAAAAACGGGCTAGCCATAAAAATCTTCCACTATGTATTTATTTGAGTACAAAATTTTTCGATAATGATTACAAAATTATATGAGAAGAGGAGAACAATGATAGCGACCATATAGTCACGTTGAGTTAATAGTTACTAGTGGTAGATGATGATGAACGATGGGGACAGCGGACGATGAAGGTTGTCATGATGGTGGCAAACGAGATTGGCGACGGATCGATGGTGACGACCGGCGGCGGCAGTGGTTGTTAGGTCAGTGGTCGCGATTGTGCTTAAAGTCTTTCTCTTTAGAGCTCATATGAGGAATGAGGGGCTATTTATAGATTGAGAGGTGCGTCTGTAAACATGCAAAATCGAACCACTCCCTTCATGGACGGCTCAAAATGATCCCTTTGATCATTTGATGTATTTTAAATATTTGAATGCTCAAATGAAGTTGGAATTATGAGATCTTGGGCTTGTTAGATCCACAACGCGATTTGACTATAAACACTCCATGATTAAGTATTATTTAGGGATTTAACTGATATCCCAAAGTTTCTAATGATATTTTAAGGGCTTGATCTCGACTAATTTCAACTGAGGATCAACTTGCTTTTGACATCAAGATTCGTGCTTCGACTAGTAGAATTTTCAGTGTCATATCAAGTTTAATTTTAAAATTTTGTTATGAAAAGTTCTAAGAAAATTAAGATATATGTTTTATGGCATATCTATGGCCTCTAGACTCGTCGCAACCCCATTCACCAACAAACACATCACAAATGTTTTGCAATTGGCTATAACTATTACAAATACCCACACTGACTACTTCATTTCACAAAGATTCTAAGAAAAACATAATAACTATTATTATATTTTCTCTAGAACCATGCTATGAGTTGTGTCATAAAATTAGAGATTCTTATTATTATTTGTCATCGTTAAATATAATCTTATATTCTTTAAGCTAATGATATATTAGTGACATAACTTGAAGATGATGGAAACAAATGAGAGAGTTTTGGAGTGAAGGAGATGGTGTTGCGGATGAGGGTAAAGGAGGTGGTCAATTTGAATAGATGGGTTGAGTTTGGATGTGAATCGAAGATTATTGATAAAATATATTTGAATTAAACTTATTCTGTTTATTTTTCAGGATAAAAGATTAGACTTAAACCTAAGTATGCCTAACTCAAATTGTTTAACTTACTTATTCTAGGAATCAAACAATTTTTTAAATTAACACATAGGATAAGACCAACACAATTAACCTAATTCAAACTTGCCTATTCAAAACTTAAATAGTGATCAAATCATATTTAAGTTGACTTTCAGTTATTTGGGGTTAAATCAAACTAGACCAAATTGATAATCAAATCAATTTTTTTTTATTCAAACATAACTTGAATACAAATGGGGTTAACCTAACTTGGATTTTTCAAGTCAAATTTTTGTCAAGTTATTACATTGTTATTGACATCATTAAGGATAATGATGGTGAGATAGCAACTAATGAGTAGAGTGATGGATGGGGAAATTGGGTGGCTATCATTGGATGGGATGATTGAAATGTATTAGCATAGGTGGTGAGATTGATGATTGATCTAGAAATGAAGGAGGCAAAATAGAATTGAGAGTATCAAGATGGTGAGAGGAAAGATAACTAGGCAGAGGGAGATTGATCATAATGTCCGTAAAAAAGCAAATCTGTGGGTGAAAAGAATTAAGGAGCTATGACATGATATTTTGATTTATTGATGTGTGTGATCGATCCAAAGTATTAGTTGTAATTTTAAAGAACCATTATAATGTATACCATCCTTTAATGTAATGTTTTTGTAAATTTATTTGCCTACCCAACTATAACTAAAAGGTTAGAGGATAAATCTATGACATAATATATTATTGTTTGTAGTTCTCTAGTTTTCAATAATTGAAAATTATAGTATTTCTCTTCCATCTCTCTGACTCTCTCTCTCTCTCTCTCTCTCTCTCTCTCTCTCTCTCTCTCTCTATCTATCTCTCATTTTTTATATTCAATCTTGTTGGTAAAGTATGAGCATTGCTCATAAATAAATTTAGATTAAACATTCTCTAAGATGCAATGAATGCTGATCAATGTCAAATAATGAAATAATTAGTTTTGTAACTACAAAATAGAAAACTAATAAAAATAATCAGTTGGAATAAAAAATCAAGACTTCATCCCTTAGAAATCCACAAGTACTTAGTGAACTTTCTTTGTTTAGTTAATACTTAGACAACTCATCCTCAAAATTTAAAAGTACTTGAGTAGCTTATTCTTGAAATTTGGTAAGTACTTAGGGAACTCTTCCTTGGAATATGATAGGTATGCAGATTCAATCCCAATTCTAACAAAGTCATTAATGACATAAATCATTGTACTCATCCCACACATAAAACTCATCCAAGAGTTAAACTTGTCTAAGAGAGACTTCATTGCATTCAATAAATAAAGTCATCTAAGTGGGAGTTCAACAACTTAACAAAGCCAAACTGAACTTATTCTTACTTCATTAAAATTTTAATTTTTTTTCCTTTAAAATAATAATAATAACAACAACAACAACAACAACAACAATAACAAATAATAAGAGAGTTGTCTTTAAATTAATTATAGAAGTTAGTTGTAATACTTCAAGAATTAATTTTTATACTTAAAGTTAGCCAACTTCAAGCTTTTGAGTTGACAAATTGATAATATAAATCAATATTGGAGACTTATTTTCTAAATGAATCTCGATTTGATAAGGAAAGCATAACCTAACTTATGCTTATGAACGAAGAGTTGTTGGCTAAATGTCAAGTTTAAATGTTTTGAGAATGCTCTTTATGAGAGAGCTAATGCCCTCAAATAAATGTGCAGTCTACACCTATTGAAATTATCACCTTGTGTTCTTAAGTCAAAACATTCATTGATCGTTACGACATAAGTAATATTGTGAAGTTATACCAAGAAGAAAAAGTAAGGGGATAGGTTTGACAATTATGTTGAATATGAGATTTAAGAGTGTCAATAATTTACCAAACTTAACAACCCAACGCAAACTCGACTCGAAAAAATTATGTTTGGGTTAATCTAATTAATTTTTAGGCTAGATGAGGGTTGAAGTATTTAATAGTTTAATTTTTAAGGTCGGCTTTCGGTTGATCCAATAACTCAAAATTAGCTCGATTCTGACCCGCAAAATTGAGATTAACTAGATTTCAACTCAGGAACTTGAATTGACCTATATTTGATTGAAATTACATATAAAATGAATCAATCAAGTTGGGTTCTGGTTAGTCAGGCATGGGTTTGAGTGAAGATTTTCAACCCATATAGCATTCAGATTGGGTTCATGCAAGACCCATGAACTTGAATTGACACCCTTGGTGAGATTTAAATTGTGGTATGAAACAGAATTTGAAAATGAACTTTAAATAAAAGTGTAATTCAAGTTCAAATTTGAATAAATTTTTATGCCCATAATATTGTATAAATCTCGCATGAATCTCACATAAACTTAAATTTGAACCTTTATAAATATAAAAAATAATTTGTTTTTGTTTGGTATAAGAAAATAATATTCAAAAATTAAGTTTGGTTTGACCGTGTCTTACTGTAGAATAATACAAAGGATTTCAAAAACAAGCTTGAATAAGCTTTGATAATGGGTCGATCAAACTTATTCAAACCTTATTCCAATTAGTCTTGAATCCAACTTATAATATTGTTCAAGGTTTTTTTTTTTTAGTTATGTTCAGCGAAGATTAAGACGTCATTTGAACCTTAATCAAATAATTTTCAAATTTTATTATATTAGATTCAAACTAATTATGAACAATTTAAAATAGGGTTCAAATCCTACTTGACTTCATTAAATGAAAATAATTTTGTTGCGTTAGAAAAACGCAGAGAGTGAAAGTTTACCTTTAGCCTTGTTAAAGTCCAAAGACACACAGTGTAATTAAAGAGAACAATAGACACTCCTGCATTTAACGGAAAACCTCAAAAGAGGGGAAAACCACGGCCTAGCAAGAAAAGCTTCCACTATGTATTTGTTTCAGAGTACAAAGTCTTCCTGATAACAGGATTACAGAATTGCATATGAGAGAGGAACAACGTAACAATGATCGTTGTAATTACATCGGTGGTAAGCGTAACTTTGATAATACACAAGGTGGTGGTATGATATGGTGGCGGTAGAGGCGATCTTCTGCGATCTTGTTTGAGGATCTTCAAGCTTGAGCTCTCTTCCTCCTCACTTGCTTTTCCTTCTTCCTCGCCTGACTCTTCCTTCTTCCTCGTTTAATCTTCTTCCTTGCCGGACTCTTCCTCTTCTTCCTGACTCTTCCTCTTCTTCCTTGCTTGGACTTTCCTCTTCTTCCTGTTCTGACTTTCCTCTTCTTTTCTTGGTGGATTTTCCTCTTCTTCTTCTCTCACTTGTCAGCCTCCTCTTCTTCTTCACTTCACTTCACTTCACTTAGCCTCCTTCATGTGAAATGAAGGCCTATTTATAGATGGGAGGAGCATTTTTAAATTCATGTAAGGCCCATACTCCCTCGATCGGACGCTCGTGATGATTCCTTCGATCATTTGATGTATTTTGAGCATTTGGATGCCCAAATGAAGTCAGAATAAGATCTGGCATAACCCACGAGACGCTCGATTTGCTACATGTTATAAACACTAGTACATGTAACTGAACGAAGTATGTCCCAAAGATTCCAATGATATTTTAAGCTTGATCTCGACGCTTGACTCAAAATCATATCGCTTTCGACATCAAGATTTGTGCTTTGACTAGTCATATTTTGAGAGCCATATCAAGTTTGAACTTAGTTTACACATGAAATGAATAATGTTTAAATATTATTCAAATATGGATCAAAATTTATTTAAATCTCTTCTAGTATGCAAGTTCTATACATATTATATTAATAGTCAATTATAATGACAAAGTATTACAATAGTGAACAAAACCAATTATTATCAATAACATTTTCTTTTTAATTTACTCAAAGAAATACATATCATTAACATTATATCAGACGGGGTTACTTCATAGACCTTTGCAAACCCAAAAACTATACTTTATATAATTTTATCATGTAACATGAGATTGCATGATTTTTTAAAACAAAATATTCTTTCACATTAGCTTTCATAGTAGCATGAATTGATCCTTGTAATTGAATAATCTTTTGACTAACCCTCTAACAAATCATTTACATTTAACTACATAGTCTTCTGATATATAATAAGATAGTTCATGTGTGCTTCATATTAAATATTTCACCCAAGCAATCAACATGAAGTTACAAATAATAAGAGATTAATATTTATAATATTTTTTCATATTTAAATATAAGCATCGCCCCCTTCTAATATTTACTATGTTGTAATAAAAAAATAAATGACTAAAGATATAAATATAATAATAGAGAGACTCTAAGAAGAGATAAAATTTATGAAAAATATATTAATAGTAGAATTCGAATAGAAAGCTAAGCCACCTTTATTTTAGCGCTAATTATAGAAAAAAACTTGAGATTATTGTTGGTTTATCGTAAGTAAAATATTATGCCTTATATTTCTATTAGAGGGTATTTTTGTAAAAAAAAACATTTTGATATATTTTTCTTATTAAACTTACTTGATGGTGCATAAAAAAAAATTAATATTTTTGTTGATCTAAACTCTTAACGTCAATTTTAGTAGGAATGATCTTGAGTGTATGAAATATTGGATGTATTTATTTATTTTATTAGCTATGCATTGATGTAAGATTAAAGAATTGAATTAATACATCATTACTTTAGAAAAAATCTCTATAATTAATTTATCATTTAAAAGATTTAAAAAAAAGGCCGCCGCCTTTAAATAGAAGCCCTTGGCCTTCGTTTATCTCCTCTTAACCCTTCGATTAGGGTATCTACGCCTGTTACCCGATCCCTCTCTTTTTCAGTCGTAGAAAAGGAGGTGATCGATACCATTACCATTACTTCGCAGTTTTCATTTTAATTCCAGAGGACAGAAAGAAGTAAGGGACAAGGCCTAAAAACCCTAATTTCGGTACTTGTTGATGATCCTGTTTGAAATCTTATTTGAAAATTGAAATCTTTCGCTTCCCTTGTGTAGTCCTGCAATATAGGGTTTTACTTGTCCGGATTTCGGCTGACTGGTTTTTTTTCTTATTTTTCATGGAAGAGGATGGTTTCGGATGCAAGCAAGAAGAAGACTGCCCAAAAGAAGGCAGCTGCCGCTGCGAAACGAGGAGGGAAGTCGTCGTCGTCCTCATCCAAAGCTGCAGTAGCGGCCGCGGGTTCGCATGATGGGATTGTGGATAGTGTTGCTAATGGCGTGGGATCTCTTGTCATATCGGATCGTACGTGCACCGGCGTCCTATGCTCGCATCCCCTCCAGGGATATCCGAGTGAGTGGCTTGCTTGTGTGCCATGTGGTTTTGGTTGATTTTTCTAGTCAGTTCTATATTTCAAATTTCTTTAGCGTTGTTCTGATATACTGCCTCTTGCATCTGCGGCTCTATTAGATTGCTTTGTTCTGGGTTTATTTAACCTGAAAACTGGTAATCCATGGTGATTTGCGGTTTTAAATATTGTTGGAATCTTAAATTCGGTTGTTTTTCCTCCTAAACTTTGTGGACATATATGTTTGGATATATGTTTCAGTTGAAAAAACAAGTTATTTGATGATAGTATTGAATTTCATAGGTTATTCTGTATTTAAATGTTCTAAAATTATATCTAAAAGATTATGGGTGTGTTTTATGTCTTTGAAGACATTTCTATTTTTTTTTTAAACTTTTTTCTGGTACTATTATCATCAGAATTTCATTGATTTTCTATTTTACGGCTATTGTTCTTAATTACTCTTGATGTATTGTGGACCAATCCAGTTATAACCGTTTTCTTCATTTAATTGTGGGGATGGTAAACTACTTTTTTTTTTAGTAGCAATATGTCACAAACTTCTCAATAATTAAGCCACATGCGTGTTAGCTTGTTGCCTTACTGTTACCTTTGTAGTAGTTGATATGCCATTTTGATTTTATTCAAATCTACTTATTTTTGCAAACTGTTATATCTCTCCAGGGATACTTCACGGGAAATTCACATATAATTTACCTTAGGGGAAAATAGGTTACAATAAATCAATACATTCTATTGTAACTAAGTTAAATGCTTATTCTACTTCAGTCAATCAAGTCACTTGACCATTTTTATGTTTACATTCAAAGGTGTAATTTGCCTTTAATAGCATTGCCTGGACATTGGGTAAGGTGTGATGAGGTGATAGCTCAGAGGGATGCTAATGGTATTATCTTGTTTGGAGCCCAACTCAAGATCAATTTGAAGCCATTTAGTTCAATCTCGAATCAAGCTAGGCTTGTGATTGGTTCAATTTGATATTGATTTGACCCAAGCCTAGCTCCTTAAATTCTATCAAGCAAAAAATAAATTTAATTTTGATATGTTTTCAGTCTTGTTAGGCAAATTTTTAGTCTAAGATGCATGCATATATACACATATATGCATACTTAAATGCAAGGTTAGCCACAAATATAGTTAGATACATTAATATTTTGGGTTGTTGATTCTCCCGCGTATCCATATGTAGATCACATTTTCTCAGTAATGTTGAATAAGATTCTGTCTAGCTGGTGTCAGTTGTAGAGTTGGGCACTCGAAACCTAGTTTGTAATATGGGTCACAATTTAGGGTGTAACCAAGCTGGTTGTTTGTTCGTATTCGGCTAATTTGAAATTTCATTTGTTCGAAATCGGCTCGTGTTTGAAATTGTTCAAAAATCTATTGTTTGTGTTTGACTCATTTTGTTCGTAATGAGTTTGTTTGGCTCGTTAGCTTGAATTGGCTCGCATTCATAAAATTTTGAAAAACAAATAGCTTAAGATTCAACATGTGTTTGCTAGGCATGCCATTACCGATGATCACTCTACTACATTCATTTTAGTGTAATAATTTCATATATAAATAAAAAATATATATATATATATATATATATATATATATATATATATATATATATGATATTTTATTTGAGCTAAAATGAACAATAGACAAAAGAGTTGTTTGTTTTGGCCGCTCATAAATCGCTTTAAAATATTTGTTGCTCAACTCTTTATCTAACGATCAAACATGAGCTATTTAATATGCATGAATCGTTTCATGAACAACGAGCTTTTTTTAATTCTAGTCACAATTGTCATTACCGAATGATTTGATTGCAATGGCTCAACATGGTGATTAGTTTGTAATTATCATCAAAGAGGATTCATTATATTTGAGTGATAATTTTAATTGCATTAAACATCCACTCGGCTTGACTTGAGTTACTTAGCTTAGCTCCAATAGAGAGTGAACCCAAGTTGGTTACAATGATAAGATTGATAACATTTGTTTTGTGGAATCCATAACCTAGGATTTTTGTTTTTTGCTTACTTTACTATTCATCAAGTTTACATGTCTGATCTCTTACTATGCTTCTTGCTTATCCAATATAGTTAAAATCTCTTGAATCATAATTTGACTTCTGTCCATGCATCTGACTTGTCTTATCATTTTAATAAAATCTTAAATGCGAGGGAGAAATACCGAGAGTCCATCCCCTTTATGCAAGAGAAAATTCTAAGGTGGCCCATAAGTACTATACTTGATGTAATCAAGATGACCTTTTTGTATCGATGAAAATACAGCAGACTTTTTCAATGTAGATGCATTTTTTTGGTTTTTTGTTTTCAATGGAGGGTCCTATAATAGAAGCAACAAATCTTCTATCTCAATTCTCCTTTGATATCTTTTCTCTTTGAATTGTTTTTCTTGTCAATTCCTGTTCGACTTAAGAACATAAAGCGATCATGTTCTTTATAATTATTATAAACATTCATAAATGCATGTATTTACCATTGGTCTGATTTTGAGTCACCTCAATTTGATGCAGGCCTAACTTTATTTATGTCTGTTTTAATTGGACTTAGCTTGTTGATTGCATTCTGAGCTTGATTTGGGCAAAAGAAAAAAAATCATTCTGATTTTTGGATAATCTTCTATCTTTAATTCAAAATCATTCACACACATCTTTGGTAAGCTTCATTAGTAAGGCTTTGTATGGCTTTATGGTGAAAGGTAAGCATAAGATGAATTAGTTTTTGGATGATATAATTTTACATGATGTGTTGCGGAAAAAAGTATTAGGAGTTGGAGAAGTATGTTCTCAGCCTTGAAAACAAGTTGCTTAAGTATACATGCAGGAGAATTATTTTGAGTTGTAAAACTTGAAGATGAAGGTGGTGAGACTGAAGATGTAAGTGGAAGGGATGGCTAGTTGTGGAGAAGTGAGCATCGATGCCACAAACTTCAGTTTATCTATTTTGGAGTACAATATAAGTTGACAATTTTTATTCTTCCTAAGCTAGTTTATAGTGATCATGATCATTCTTTTATTTCAGATGTCTTTCCTCTTTATTGAAATAGTTTTATTGAGTGAAGAAACTATGCTTGGTTTCAACACCTCAGAGCCTTCAGGTAATGAGAAAAATTAGTAACTTATGAATGAGTTGCTGTATTATATCACATGTGTGGTGGCATCAAATGATCTCTTATCCATATGATTGGCCAGTAAAATGTACTCCATTATATATTTGTCTGGTTTCAAATTTTAGCAGCTTTGTTTTCTATTTTTGGCTAATTGTGCCAATATTTATATGATTATGTTAAACACTAGCACCAATGAGACGAAATTCATTTTAGCTAGAGCTTATTTGATTACTTGCAACTGAAGCTCCAACAGGTGTATTGGGATAAGTGAGATACTTTTTGTTGGTTTGGTAGCGAAAGTGATGAAGTGAGAATTGCCAATTGGGCCATGTGGATAGCTAGGATGTTGTCCATTATAATTTCCCAATCAGTTGATCTATAGTGTATAGGAAGTGAAACTGACATAGCATGATGGAGAAAATGATATTGATAAGGAAATGCAGTTTTTTTTTCTGTTTTTTTAAAGAATTCAATTCAGTTATTATGAGGCTTTTAACAAGAATTTGCAGATTTTGGTATTGGTTTTAGGAGAGCTGAAGTTTTGTTTGGAGGGCAAAACAATGCAGTCAACAAAGCCCCCCTTAGGCCTCGCCATTGAAAAAAAAGAAGGCCACAAGATAAGTTGGTTGAGGTAGGGAGTAGGGTTACAAATGAATTGAACTGAGTCGAAAGGGAGACTATTCATGCTTGAACTTTTACCGTGAACCTGTTCAAACTCGATATAGCTTCTAAGATAGTGTCCAAGTTTGGTTCATTTAAATTACTTTTGTTCAAGCTTGCTTTGAGCTTAGCTCAAGCTTGATTAATTTAATGATTATCAAGCCTTTAAGTTAGTGGCTCATTTAGCCTTATCGAGGTGAGATTGTTAAGTCTTAAATGAGTAGTTTGATTTGAGCTTTGACGAGCTGATTAACAAACCCTATTATTGAGCTTTTTGTTAGCCACCAAATGAATTTTATCAAGCTTACAAACAAAGTTTATTAACTAGCCTATTGATCAAGCAGTTGATTAACTCATCGAATGAGTCGTATGGGTGAGTGGATCTATTTAGGAATTTTTGGGAGATTTAGAATAGAAAGTAAAATTAATTAATAATTAAAAAGTTGATAGATTTAATTAATTAATATTATTTAAAATTTATTATTTTATTTTTATTTTAAAAATTATTAATCAATGATTTCATTCATGAAATTGTAATGAGCTTTTATCTAGCTTCATATGAGCCTTAGTCATGTATTAAATCAAGCTTAATCAAGCCTTAAATTAAGCCTCAATTGAACTTTAAATTTAGGTTTAATCGAGCAAGGCTCAAGCATTTTAATAAGCTTATGCATGAGTTGTAATTGATATTATTTTTGAAAATAAATCAAGCGAATAAGTTGTTCAAATTTGTTTATTTAATAATCAAGTATTTATAAAGAAGTTCAAGCTTATTTGTTTTGTTATTCAAATGATTATGAATGACCTCTTATCGAGCTGATCCATGAGTAACTTTCTGGATTTTTAGTTTTTTTGTAGCTTTATTGTGGGGGAAGCAGGGAGTGGTATACGTGGATACTCTTGGAATAATGTAGGTGGATGTTCCAGGATCTGCATGGGTAATGAAAGCCCTCATATATCCTCAACTGTAGCTTCATCACCATGTGGCATATTCGAGAAGTACATAACTTGATGCATTCAACTACATAGCTCTTTAAGTCGTATACGTGGGTACACCTGAAATATTTTAATTGGACGAGTCAGGTTTTGTATGGGTCAGCAAAGGTGCCACTATAATACCCTCAATTGTGGCTTCATTATCATGTGGCATATTGGAGAAGTACATAGCTCAACACATTCTTCTGCATAACTCTTTAAGTTTTTTGATTGTTTCCTATCATGGATTGCATTTACAATTGCCAAAAAAAGGTTAAGATAGTTCTGCAATTTCCACGATAAGCCAATGTTGCAGGATTGTAGTAGGTTTTGATTATCTTATAAATTCAATGTTAGTCTTATTTTACAAAAAAGAAAGTTGCAACATACTTAAAGTTATGAAAAGTCACATTAGTTGCTATTGAGGTACCAATGTGAGTTAGGCAGTGCATTCTCTATGCATGCTTTAGTTGAGGGTTGAGGCAGGGTGCAAAGTGTGAACACTATTTTATTCAATGCTTTTTAGAGGTTGCATTTCTACATATATATCCCTAAGGTTTACTTGAGGGACTCCAACAAAATTAACTTGGTAACATCATCATTATCAATTGGTGAGACAATGAATCCACCATTGACATGGTACCTATATATATAATTAGCAATATTCTAAATAGGATCAATGTGGAGGCCACAGAGAACTTTGCTTTGTAATTACTTAAAGTTGTCCATGCTAGGACATGCAGTGGTCAACTTTGACCACCAACATACCTTGGCACAAAATCATCTGCTTTTTGATAAATAACATTGAGGTCAATGAGTCATCTTGGGTAATTAGACTTGTAACTGGCATGCATGCAAATAGAATCATGAGTGTTAGCAAAAGTCATGAGTGTCACTTAACTTAATTCCTTTCAATAAAATTAGTATATATTAATTTAAGGTGCATGTAAGGTCTTTGGTTTGATCTCTGGATACACTAACACTAATTGATTTCTAATAATTAACATGAATTAATTATTTGAATATAAAATTAATTTTCAATAAATTTATCTTTTATGCGACTTAGATATTTCCATCATCAAAAAGTGTGAGAGTAATTTAAAAAATAATAATTACTACAAATTTTTATTATTATTACTTATCATCTAAATATTGAATAATTATTGAACCTTAATGTAAATAGTATAAAGCATTTGGACATAATTATATAAAATATAAAAAATTAATACAACATAATAATTTATAAATTTGCTAACATAGTAACATTTGTAATTCTACTAACATAATTGAAAGAAATGACAATAAAAAAAGAATCTCACTAATTGCTAACCTAAGTTTTTGATTGATCTTGATGAAAAGAATAGCTCAAACTAATCGAATCATGACTAAGGCTTATGTGTGAAATTGGTGAGTTAGTAAGCTTAAAATTTGAAGAGAGAAAGATGTGAGCACTAAAATTGTCTCAAATAGCTAGTAGAGACTAGCCCGACATCTAGTTACTGTTAGGTGATAAATATAAAAAAAAAAGAAATGTGTATTGTTGCCACTCCATGTGGGCGGCAATGCCATTTTAATTTTTTTTTTAAATGCTGAACAAAAAATAGAAATATATGGGATGTTACATTTAAAATTTTTATCATAGCATGAAGGTTCGATGATGCTTGAACTCATCATATTTAACATGAACATTGTAGTTGAGAATTGTATTTCACACGATCAACAACCTTGGATGGTTTGATGTGATTAGCACGTAGTTATTGAGTGAGGCTTATTGTGCAAATGTTATGTGCTTTCTAGTTTGAGATTTGAGTTATGTGTAAAGTCATGGCTGTTTTGGGTACTTTTAAAAATTGTTGGATTACTCTATTTTGGAGAATTTTAAAATTAAATTGTAATTAACTTAAACTTAGATTGAGATTTATCTTTTGCAAGACATTTATTCACCTATGTTATGAGGAGTCTATAAATAGTGATCCGGGACATGTAATTCTAAATTTTTGACTTGAATGAAGCTTTTCTTTGAATTTTCAATCTCATGAGTATTAAGCTGTATGTGTAATCTTTGTGCATATTAAAAGTGCAACTACTTGATTTCTGGGAAGTCTTCTCCTTCTACTAGCGTCAAGCTTTACTTTTTTTGTTATAGTTTGATAATTTTTACTCTTTGTCTCTCTATTCTACATAATTTGTCATTCGGCTAATTTAGTGGTTTTGATTTTGGTTAAAATGTGATGGGTTGTAAATTCATGATATTCAAGATTATTACATTTCTTCATTCAAATGGTAGATATTGGGATGGGTTAATAATTTGTTCTTTAAAATTTCGATTTACTTGTTTCTAATTAGTTGATATTGTTGAAATAAAATTAGGTTGGATATGCTCAATTATTGTGACAGTATTTTAAGCAAGACAATATTGACATGATTGTATGAATTGTAAGCTTAAAGAAAATATTTATCATTCGCCAAGTGTTGAAATGAATTGATAATTAATTTTGGAGTTATGAACAAATTGATTCAAGCATGCTTAAATATTGAGAAATTTATATACATAGCACACAATTCTTATGCATTTTACATATCTAACACATTGAGTTTGATATTTACAAATATAACACTTTTTCTATGTATGAAAAGATGATTCACTTTAAAAAGTTAATAATAGTGCTATTTTTTATGTAATATTAAAGATTTGAGTGTTATATGTGTAAATATTAAAGTTTAAGTGTTAGATATATAAATCTATGAGAATTGTGTACTATGAATGTAAATGCTCCTTAAATATTATGTAAGTTTTACGCATCTTGTAGCCACATGATTTACCTTTGGACTATTTTGTTTTCACTACTTCATTAAAGTTTGTAGGCCAAAGATTAGAAATGATTTAATTTATAATTCATTCTTAATACTACCTGAGGCTTTATTCTAATATTTATGTATTAAGGCATGTTTCGAGTATTCTATTTGGTTTGTTGAGCCTATGCTGAATCCTAAGAAAAACTCATTAATGTATGGTTGAAGTTGATCCAATTGAAGAAACTATGTTTTATGAATATTCCTTTGAGGATGTATTAAATGAATAATAAGATTTGCAATTACATTATGAATTTACATTTGATATTGTTGAATTGTGTTATGCTTTTGCAATATATTATATTCATGTACTTGGGCCTATAATTGATCCACTGTTAGACTTGGAGTTTGACAATAGTATTGAGCATGAGCTCATATATGATTATGATTTTTAACCAAAAAAAAAAAAAAAATCTATGTTTGAATGTGAAGATGTACTAATCATATTTGATGTAGGTAATGAATCAAATAAGCAATTTGAAAATATAAATTTGGATAAATTTTGATATTATTTCTATGATGGATGACCAGATTTATATTAATTTTATTATTGGTTCTTGATTTTTAGATATACCAATTCATTGAAAGAGCCACATGGATACAGTTAGATTGCAACAATATTTTTAGGAATTTATTTTGTAACAAATACCTTAATGCAAATCATAAATTCAAAATTCCTTCTTTGTCGTATATGTTGACTTTATTTTTGGTTTTTGGTTTCTCGATATACTAATTCATAGAAAGAACCTTATAGAGGAAGTCAGGTTGCAACAATATTTTCAGGAATTCATTAATAACAAATACCTTAAAGCAAACCTAAAATTTAAAATTCTATTTACATAGTCAAATTATAATGGCGTATCATTCATCAGAATTTATTTTTGAACGATTTGAGCTAGCTTTCTTTAAGGAGGCTAGCTTTTGTTTGAATTTAATAAGCATTTCATTAATTAGAAAATTGTTATAGTTTGTTATTAAATACTCCTTATGATACATCTTAGTTTAGTTGTATTTTCATTACTAACCTCATATCATATTAATCATTACATTTTCTTATATGACTTGAGGATTTTTGTTGAAACTGGCTGCTAATTATAACAAATACAGTCTTTATGTTGATGTGAACTTGAGATATGTTTTGAATTTAAGCATGATGATAATGTTACAGTGCAATTAAATCCACCAAATCTTTCATTTGGAACTTCTTAAAAGTTGAATGTAAGGAATGTGAGATCCTTTAAAATTGTGCAAAACATTGCTACTAATATATACAAATTGGAAATTCCATGAAATTCTAATATAAATATAATTTTTAATATATTTGAATTGACCTTATTTTAAGAACCTGCTATTAATTCCTTGGATTCAACTCTTCTTTAACTTCTTTAATATGAGTTCATATTTAATCATACGCTAAATCTTTCTAGGCAAGTTATCCTGAGTCTATTTTAGATAATGAAATTATGTCTACTATCAATAGTGGATATTAAAGGCACCTCATTCATTGGCAAAAGAGAATTGTTTGTGATTATTTTCTATTTTATGCTTAAAATTTATGTTTAGATTTGATGACTAAATTCATCAGAGCTAAACAATTCTAAGTTTAGCATCTTTTATGAAAATTTTTGTGCTTTTTCTCATAGTGCATTGCATGAAACATTGATTTTTATGTAGTTTATGTAATTCATTTAATACTAGGTTTTTTTCATTAATTTATTTTGTTTTCTATTATTGATGGTTGTTGAAAAGGGTTGGAATTGTTGAAAAGGTATTTCTTAGCTTTAGATTAGTTTTTTTGGTTGGCATAATTTTTATCTTGATTAAGCTAAGCTTTAATTTCTATAAAAGCTTGTGTGGATTGTTTAATTCATTAGAGTAGAATTTTTTTTTCAAGTTATGCATATGGCTACTATGAGGTGAGGTGTTGGCCTTTAGCATTATTCGATAAAGAAAAAAAATAGAGTGACTATTACAGAGGCTCTACTTTTTTTGACTCTTCCACTTTCGGGATGGGTAGGGTTACAAACGAGCCAAACCGAGTCGAGCTAAGTATAGGCTTGTTCGAGTTCAAGCTCATCATCATTATTGAGCTCGAGCTTGATTCAAGTTTTTAGGATGGTGTTCAAGCTTGAGCTCGTTTAAAAAAAATTTGTTTGAGCTCGGTTCAGCTTGGGCTTATCGAACTATTAACAAGTAGCTCGTTTAATGAAATAAACGAGCCTTAATCGAGCTTGTTCATGAGCAACGGTCAGAATATAAACGATAATGCTTATTAACAAGCCTTTAATCGCCGTAATCGAATTCCTTAATGCTTGTCAGCTTTAAACGATACTATTCATTAACATAAATGAATCAACAAGTTTGTTCAAGCTTCATAAAGAATCGAAAGTATTTACAAAAGCCGCTCGCTCGCTCGATTAGTTAAATGAATAAACATGAATGAGCTCTAATTGAGCCAAGTCACGAGTAGCTTGTTGAACGCTCGATTCATTTGCAGCCTTAGGGATGGGTAGGCAATGTTGATTTGTACGTGTACTTATCGTTGGTTGCATTAGTGCATGACCTGTAGATGTTGATCCCTGGATTTGGAAATTTTAAATTAGAAGGTTGTTGGCTCAACTGATCATGGGATTTAATTTAAGTGAAAATTCTTTTTGGAATTAATTTAAAGTTAAATTGAGACTTATATAGATTATGAGTATAAATAGTGGTTTGAGACATGTAACTCACAATTTTTTGCTTAAATATATATATTTTCAATGTCAATCTTATGATTGAAACTTAGATGTGCAATTTTTTGGAGCTTGGTTTAAATGCAACTTTTTTTTTTTTTCAAAGCTCGTCTCCATGTACTCATTAGTTTAATGCTTTTGTCTTTTGATTAGAAAGTGATAAATTAAAAACTAAATTTAGTGAAAACTAATTTATTTGTTTTCAAATTCTTGTTGAAAGATATTTATGATCACTTCATTACCAAGTGGACTTAAGGGCTACCTTTTCTTATTTCTTTCATAGAAAGCAAGTTTTTGGTGTTGTTGGTAACTTGAGATTTATGATTCATCTATTTTCCTTTGCAGGAAAGCATAGTACTTACTATGCTAGTTGTATTGGGAAACTCAGGCCTCGTTTGGTTGAGTTGTTGGTGTTGGAAAAGCTAATTTAAAAGTTGATTTAAGGAGAATAGAGTCAGAAAAAAGTTGTAGCTAAAGTTGATATGTTGTTTGAATGGCTTGATGTATGTATTTTGTAAAAATAAAAAATAAATTTTTATTTATCTGAGATGCGACTGGATGAGAGATATGTGGTTGGTGAGATGTGTTAAGGCGTACCAGACGGTGTTAAATGTGTTTCGAGATCATGAGCATTTGTACTTGACTTTTGTTAATATAAAATACTGACTACAGTGAAAAGAGCTGGAATGTAAATAGCTTTAGAAAATGTTATTAAAATGGAATTTTACGAGAAGTATGTTTAAGATAGTTGTAGAATCAAATAATTTATTTAATCAAATTTTAAAATTTTTTAAATGAAGAGCAATAAAAACTGTTTCAAATGTGACCTTAGTCCTAAGTTGTTTTGCATGCTTTCTAGGTAGAATATTTTTTTAATGCCATTTACTTGAAACCAGGCATTATATTTGTAGTGAATCTTATTGTTGATCTGTTAAGCTTACTTGCTGAACATGATTGTATGCTACTACTACTGCGTGACATAACTGTAAATGCGTTAATTATTTTATATATAGTTGAACAAACTTGTTTTGTTAGATGAAGAGCCCCTTATTACAATATAATATCATTCTTTAACAGATTAAAAATTCTTATGATGTGTTTGATGATAAAAATAATCTTTCTATATACTATTTTTCTTAACTACTTAATAATCTTTGACATGGATTCCTATTTTCTCATGGTTTGTCTTTTTTCAATTCAGTCGCTTTATATTTCACGGTTAATACTTGACATTGCTTTGTTTATTTGCTGTGTACCAGATTGAGTCTTTGGCACTGACATTTCATGGTCATGATCTCATAGTTGATTCAACTAGAGCTTAACTATGGCAGGTAAGTTTGTCTCTACAACTGGTTGTTAAATGATGAACCTGTTTGAATAATAGAGCTATGACACAGTTGAATCCTAACTAATGCATCATTCCATTGTATTATGGGATTTATTAATGATTTTTTGTGCCTTGGTTTTATTGCTCAACAAGGAAAAAAGTACTGTTTGTCCATGTATTTCTATTTGAATATTGCTTGCAAATAACTTCTCTTACAGGAGATATGGTTTACTTGGCTTGAATGGATGTGGGAAGTCCACACTTCTTACAGCATTAGGGCTTAGAGAGCTTCCTATTCCTGAGCATATGGATATCTATCACCTTACTCGGGAGATTGAAGCTTCAGATATGTCTGCACTTGAAGCTGTTATCAGCTGTGACGAGGAAAGGATTAAATTGGAGAAAGAGGTTGAAAGATTAGCAGCTGAGGTTGTTTGTCCTACTTTTATTCATTCCCAAGCTTTGTTTATTATTATTATTTATGCAACAGTTAATGTTGAGTTTGTTGTGTTAATGCATTGTGGATTTCTAATAATGCATAGGATGGTGGTGGTGGAGAGGCACTTGACCGAATCTATGAGCGATTAGAAGCACTGGATGCATCAACTGCTGAAAAACGTGCGGCTGAAATTCTTTATGGGTTGGGTTTCAATAAGCAGATGCAAGCAAAGAAGACAAAGGATTTCTCTGGTGGTTGGCGTATGAGGATTGCATTAGCTCGAGCCTTATTTATGAACCCAACTATTCTGCTACTTGACGAACCTACAAATCATCTTGGTGAACTTTACATACTCAATATTTTTTATCTCCCGCTTTCCCATCAGTTCTGATAGCATTAATTCATTACTTGTTGTTGTGGGGAAAAGTTCATTTTTATGTGATTTCTTCCCCCTCATATGTACCTCAGAGTAATTCTTCTGTGAATTTTTTTTAAACTGCTCTCTAGGGTTTTGTTAAGAGTGCATTTAGTGATTTCTGATCAATCAACTGTTATTTTTGGAGTTTTGTTTTTTATTTATCATCCATATTTATATTTAACAAAATATTTTGGCAACTTGAAAGCTGACTTTACCATGGATTATTGATAAAGTATTTCATTTTGTTTCATGTTTTTTATTATTTCAGTTTTAAGTTTTCACTGTTTTTGCAAATTTGACATCCGTGTTTCTGTACTAGTGAGAGTAAAAGTATAAAATAGGATGTTAAGTTTTCCTGTGATAAGATATATTGACTTTGATATTCTTGGACATACCTTAGTAACTTTTGTGTTGCTTATTTCCATAGCTTTTCTATTTCCATAGCTTTTTTCTTGGATCATTTTGACACACATGAAAAGGCCGTCTGCATACCTTTGCTATGGCTTTATAGGATGTGATTTTTTTTTCTTTGATCATTTTGTTACGCACATGAAATGGTGACTAATTGGTTATAAGATTCTTGCTTTGCCTAGGGAATGGAGACAAAAGATTCATGTAGCCGACCCCACTTAGTGGGATAAAGGCTTGTTGTTGTTGTTGTTGTTTGCCTAGGGAATCAGATTTTCATCCGCAGGCCATTTCTAGGTTCTTATGGTTACTTTAATCATTAGATTTGGTGGTGCATGAATTTGATGCTTTGTTAGGAAATTTAATGCTGATTGTGTTTTAGCCAATACGTTAATGGTGAAGGCATAGGAGAAGCATTTCATATGTCACAGGGACAGCATAAGCTTAGAGACAGGACCTGTAAATCTCATAGAATTTTTTAATATTTTAAAAGTAAATAAAATTGCTTTAAAATAAAATATATATATACAAAAATAGAGAAAATAAAACTCTAAAAAAGTTCAACAAAAATATATAGAAAATATAATTGAAGACATTTTAGATGTATATCCTGCGATCTCCAAGGTCTAGGTAACATTGACACCCAAGGTAAAATAAATATGCAAAATCAAACAAACAAGTCAATAATTATTCACTCCTTTTCCTAAGTGTTTCACCCTTGATGTATGTAATCATCTTTAGATTAGGCTAAGTTCCCATGTCCCAAACAATCATAAATAAAAAATGCATTACATAAACAAATCACAATCCTCAAGCTGGATTGTAACAAATACATGTCTTGAGTTCAACTGTCTTTCTCTACCAAATATGAAGATGTAATCTCCGATTATCATCAACTCTCATTCAAAATTTATATTAAATTCATGAACTTAATATCCAAGTCATGCTCACATTGCAACCAATTTTCTTGCTTGATCAAACACAAGGCCCACAACATAAATTTCCAATTCATCTATGAGTCCCCTACTCGTAGTCTAAATCATTGTTTAAAATTACGCAATAGAAAGCCTGCCTCAAAACCCCTGCTTTTTTTGAAAAAATCGCAACAAGGCTTATGCTTCACATGATGTGAAGCCCGCTCAAGTCCTACCTCAAAGCCTGCCTCGCCTTTTAAATCTATTTTAAAAAAATTAAAAATAAATATCAATTACCCAAATAACATGTGCAACTAATCTCATGATAGATAATAA
Source organism: Cymbidium sinense (assembly GCA_021442155.1). Lineage (NCBI taxonomy): Eukaryota > Viridiplantae > Streptophyta > Magnoliopsida > Asparagales > Orchidaceae > Cymbidium > Cymbidium sinense. The sequence continues at coordinate 128,427,838 of CM038223.1, forward strand.
CCATGTAGTTTTTTTCTCGTGCCCTCTCCTTTCCTCGTGCACTATACTGGCCACCACCGTTGCCATCATTACTAGTGATGTTCTTACTTCGTTATTGGATATTTGGAGTGAGAGATAGAAATTTATTATTTTAAATTTATTTTAAGTTGTTATATCATTAGCTCTTATTTTGATATCTTAAGTTACTCTGATGTTAGTATAATTTTAATTTCATGATCGATACCAAGATATTAATATGTTATTTGATACTTTATGCAATTTATTACTTCCTATTATATGAGTATATTAATATATTTACATATGTTAATAAGTTAGGTTATTAATATATCTCTTCTTACTTTTTACTTGCATAATTTATTGATTTTAAGGCTTATGGCTCAAAACGCCTTGAGACTTACACCTCGCCTCACGAACGAAAAACACGTCAATACCCGATTGCGCAATTTTAAACATTGATCTAAACTGCCTATTTTAGTGAACCACATAATCATTTGTGCCCACATTACTTCCTTGAGTCAACTTCATTTCAGCTTGAATCCAAGGTAAACCAAAGAACCCTATCTGAGGCACCTTGTTGATATGTAGAAATATCCTTCCTTATGTAGTTGCTAATCTTGAAAGCAAGTTCTTAGGAGCACCCTATAATAAAGAGTTCAATAGGGATCACTAAGTGTTTTAGCGCACTTCCTTCTTGAGGCGTGTTCAGGATCTGAATTGATTTATTAAATTGACCATGCTGTAATCCTCGAAGTTAATCTCAACATAAGTTGGTCAACCTTAGCGCATTGAAATTCCAATGCTCGAATAAAATTGTCTATGAACCACTATTAGCTATACTAGTATATTTGAAATATTTTGAATTATATTTGAATTTCTATGTCCCACCAAATTAAGGCTAAAACCCTTAAAGCCTATTTTCACTCAAGTTACCACAGGATATCTAATAAGAGTTGATCCATAATTTCTTGTTATACTCTCCAAGTGACATGGTCACTTGCTTCTCTATTGTTAGTAGATTAAGACGACTACTTTAATCCAGGACGGTGGAATCATAAAATCTTGATCTGGTTGACCACCCATCTTTATACATGCTCCACATTCAAATTCTAAACCACTAAAACACATTACATCCATATTCTTGAAGTCATGTTCTCAGTTATTACATATGAGATGTAATTAATCAAAGGAGACCTTAGATGACATTATCATAAACTCTTCATAGTCCAGAATGCTATGTAGGGAAAATCTTCGAGAAAGTGAAATTGTTATTTGTCATTATTTTTATTTTTTTTGACATCTCTGTGACTCAATTATTATGTGATTTCCTGATTCCACAACATTTCAAAGGGAGATCACACTTCGAACTTATGAACTCTTTGGAGCCCATAATACATTATGTTAATTATTTGGGATCAATTTTGTAGATTTAGTATGATTTGGGTGGTCATTACTTGAAATGAGTGATAATCTTGTATGAACTATTTGAACCCTGCTTTTCATGTTCTCCATTGATTGAATGTTACATGACATAACTATATCTTAAATGTTTTTTTTGTTCGACTTTGAGTCATTTGATTTGTCTTTTACTATTTCTTCCTTTCTCATTAATTTTGCGCATCTTTCTTTATCTGTGCATCATATGCTTCCATTGGGCATGTTTCAACTTCTTAAATGTATTTTCTACTGCGTTAACCCTAATAGATGTAACTATTATCTCAAATATTATTATTTTTGATATATTCTTTCTAGTTTTCTTAGACATCAGCCTTTACATAGCGTCCACATTTCTACCTGTCAATTTAGTTTCTAATGACTTATTTGTTGCCTATCATTTATCCATGATCCATACAACTTGATTAGTCTATTTGCAATTTATAAAATTAAGCTTTAAGTCTTTTAATACTTTTTATTGCATAATACTTTTGAGGTAGTCTATTTTAAACAAGCTGTTTTGTAGTTATTACTAAATAAAATTTATACTTTCCGGTACTGAACTGCTAAGAATACTCTTGGGATGGTAAAGCATAAGCATTTGTAAGATGTATAATCAATTTATTGCTCACATGTAATTTATTTTTTTCTTTATAATTAATTTCTGGTTTATTTTATGGTTATTGTTTGTATATAAACTTTTATGTTGATTCACAACGCTCAAGGTTTTTTTCTTTATTTCTTCTCCCATTAGATCTGGAGGCATGCGTCTGGCTGGAGGAAACACTTAAAAATTTGACCGCATCCTAGTTGTTGTGTCTCACTCACAGGATTTTCTCAATGGAGTCTGCACCAATATTATCCACATGCAGAACAAGAAACTGAAGATGTACACAGGCAACTATGATCAGTATGTGCAAACCCGCTCTGAGCTTGAGGAGAATCAAATGAAACAATACAGGTGGGAACAGGATCAGATTTCTGCCATGAAGGAATACATTGCTCGCTTTGGACACGGTTCTGCAAAGCTGGCCCGTCAAGCCCAAAGCAAGGAGAAAACGTTGGCCAAGATGGAGCGTGGCGGACTCACAGAGAAAGTAGTCAAGGACAGGGTCCTTGTTTTCCACTTCACTGACGTGGGGAAGCTTCCACCACCTGTGCTCCAGTTTGTGGAAGTCTCATTTGGCTACACTCCTGACAATCTCATCTACAAGAACCTAGATTTTGGCGTTGATCTTGACTCCAGGATTGCGCTGGTGGGTCCCAACGGCGCAGGGAAGAGCACACTACTTAAACTGATGACGGGCGATCTGATTCCGCTGGACGGGATGGTCCGCCGCCACAACCATCTGAGGATCGCCCAGTTTCATCAGCATTTAGCAGAGAAGCTTGATGTGGAGATGTCTGCCCTCCAGTACATGACGAAGGAATACCCTGATAATGAAGAAGAGAAAATGAGAGCAGTCATCGGTCGGTTTGGTCTAACTGGAAAGACCCAGGTGATGCCGATGAAGAACTTGTCTGATGGCCAGAGGAGCCGGGTGATCTTCGCCTGGCTAGCTTGGAGGCAGCCACACTTGTTACTGCTTGATGAGCCGACCAACCATCTCGACATCGAGACCATTGATTCTCTGGCGGAGGCTTTAAAATCCTGGGATGGAGGACTGGTTCTTGTGAGTCATGACTTCAGGTTGATCAATCAGGTGGCCGAGGAGATTTGGGTTTGTGAAAATCAGGCGGTGAGTCGGGAGGCGACATCATTGACTTCAAAAATCATCTGAAGATCAAGGCTGGTTTGGCCGAGTAATTTACAGGGGGGTAAGCAGGCTGGAATATATTTTAAGATATCTTGATCATACTTGTATCACTAGTTATTAGAGCTGCTGTCTCTATATTTTATGAAACTGAATTTCCCTGAGCGCCATTATTCATCTATTATATTTTGCTGTATGGGACTGGCTGAGCGTGTTCGGATGGCGCTACTAGATTTTTGTATTCTTTACACACCTTAGTATTTATTATGAAAAACATGATTACCTAGTATTATTATCAATATGAACTGTTCTCACAATTAAACAGATTACCTGCTGTTGGTAACTATAGTTGGTTTGATGATATTATGTTTTGTATTGTATGGAATAAATGATTGCTTCCAAGCCTTAACTTGATCGTTCGCGTATTAAAATTATTTTATAAAGCATGAAGCTTACCATGATTAATTTTTTCGTTGAATGTTAACTCATGAATTTTAAAGCCTCACAAGCCTAATGATTTCACTAACAATCTGTTAGTGAATAAGTAAATGATGTTCTTTTTTTTTCTCCAGTGTATGCTATTTCCAATCAATCAAAGGGCTCTAGTTTAAACGGTATTATTTTTATTCATTTTTTCTGTTGAAATGTAACTAGAAATGGTATTATTTTTATTTAATTCATATTGACCGCAATAAAAAATGTTCTAAAATAGGCTTCAGGTGATCTGATCGGTTTATTCACAAACTGGTTCATTCCGGATCAATCCAAATAAATGTTGCACTTGAAATAGTTTTTTGATTATTTTATTTTTCAGAAAATAATATTGATCAATTCAAATAAATTGATTCAATGTATTTACGATGGCTTTTTTACTTTTTAAAAAATAATAGAAAGCAATGCATCATTTGGCTATTTCTTAGAAAAATGATGTTGAAAAGCTGATTTTAAGAATTTAAGATTATCGAAAAATTATTTGAATTTTTTAAAATGAAAAATATTTATAATACATAATAACTTTTAAAAAATTATTTTTCTATGATAATTTTATAACAAATTTTTCAAAAATTGTAGCTGCCCAAATAAATTTATTGTGAAATTGTTAAACTGTTCTAGGCTATTCGTTTATAAAATCGGCCAGATTTGTTGAACAACTCCTACCTGCTTGGGTTAAAAGGCACTGAAACCGTGGTTCCTGGCAGTTATTCTTCCTTTCCTTGTCAACCGCCCCAAACCATAAAGAATTGTCAATAATTAATATGCCCACATGATTTAAAAATACTTATCACTTGGGGGGGGGGGGGGGGCGGGAAAAAATCGAAGAATCAAAGCAGCCAAGCCACAAGAGGAGCATATGACGCAATTATAAGAATTTTAACTTTAAAATAACAGATATTGACAGGTTTCATAAATTAAACTGCACAGCAAACTCTCTTAAAAATAAACTAGAGTCCCAATGAACCATTCTAAGCCGTAGCATATGTTCAAAAAAAGTTAAACTATTATTATTTATCCGAGTGATTGCTACAATGCCGATTGGACGAAAAATCAACTTCCATGAGAGTAGAGATCTAATGAGTCGCACATCGCAGTAAGTAAGACCTTCCAAAAGCTAGCATTATATATCACTTATATATCAACAATGAATTAAATAATGCTAGTATCAGACTAATATTGCTCGATAAAAGATTAGTACTGATTGGAACGAGTTGAGCATTATTCAAATGTTTGAAAGCCACAAATCCAACCATAGCATAGTTCATAGTAAGCTTGTCTATCAAGTTCATCAGAAGCAGTGGTGGAATTATAATTCAGAAGAATGAGGAAATAAAGTATTATTAAAATATAATAAAATTAAAAAATTCAACCTTGTTAACTAATATAAATAGAAAAAATATTAAATAAAACAATTGTGAAAAAGAACAATTTATAAAGCTAAGTTAAGAAATTACTTTAATCTAACTGCTATTATTAAACACCTTAAATTGTGCTCGTAATTTTTTTATTGTATTAAAATTGTTGATCTTTGATTCTACCTCCAAACTTATTGCAATACAAGAAAATCATCTTCCATACTATTTCATAATCTTATCTTTGAGAATCTTCATGCTAATATATATATATATATATAAAAGTTAATTATTGAAGTTAATTTCTTGAAAGTTGTTTAGATCATAAGCCTTATTATTATCATTGTGGAGGAAGTCTTACAAAGTGTGGAGCTCTAATCGGCATTGCTCTTGTTAGAAGCTCCAACTGCATGATGGTATAAAGTGTGCTGAAGAAGAAGAAGAAAGAGTACGAATCTGATTCCAATGAAAATCACTTTAAAAAATTGCTGGAGTTGATTACAGAAAGTAGTGTTTAGTATAGTGCATCATGAATACTTGCTGAGGGTTTAGTACGTATTCTACTGCAGAAAGTAGTGTTTTTACCACAAATACTTTTTGAGTTTTTTTATGCACGAAACTCGTGATCAATATATGCATGTGTGTTCTGCATAATGTACATAAATCATTCTTACTGTCTTAAACATGGCAATGCAGTTCAAGGTATACATCTGAACCAAAACTTAAGAGTGGTGGTCACATCTCAAACCTACATACCACGGCGAATAAGCTCCAGAAGGCTTCCTGCTTTCCTTTTAGCTCTATCTGTGCCATTTTCTGCGAGTTCTTTCAATGCTTCTTCTGCGCCAACTTCTCTTGCGATTTTCAGTTGCTGTACATCCCCAGAGCATAGTGAATACAACACTGCAGCAGAATTCTCCCTATTCCTGGGGGAACCAATCCTTATCACCTCCACTAAAATCGGAATTGGAGATGCTTCTGCAATGGCCAGCCTACCTTCATGATGGCTTGCCAATATTGCCATTATAGCAAGGGCTTCATCTAACATCCCTCCACTTGGATCAGTCAGAAGTCGCAGGAGATGAACTACAATGCCAGCCTTCACAGCTCTCACTTTGTTACCTTGATAAATGGAGAGGTTGAAGATGGCTGTGGCAGCATCTTTCTTGCCTCTTGGGCTTCCTTCACACAGGAGATCGATAAGTGCAGGTATGGCTCCTGCCCCAATTGTTATCTTGTTGGCATCAATTACAGATAAGCTGAAAAGTGTAGCAGCGGCATTTTCCCTTGCTTCCATACTCCCATTCTTAAGCACTTCTACTATTTTTGGGATTGCCTGAGCAGTAACAATGCTACTTTTGTTGCTCTCATTAATGGAGAGATTCAGGAGAGCAGTTACTGCATGCTCCTGTGTCCTCGGATCAGGTGACTGGAGGAGTTCCACAAGCAAGGGGATTGCACCTGCTTCAGCGATACATACCCTGTTGTCTGCATTCCTTTTTGCAAGCAATCGAAGCTCACCAGTAGCCGCTCTCTGTACTTCTTGGTTTGTGCTTCGTAATTTATCCAGCAGTGCACTGATACCAGCTCGATCACAGTCAGAATGACTTGCAGCCTTTTTGTCGTGGCTATTGCCATTTCTTCTAGGAGGCTCAATACCATTAGCCTCACACCACTGCGCTATCAGGCTCTTTAAGACAAAATTTGGGGTGAGAGCGGTGTGGGACAGATTCTGTTGTGTCTTTGGACAGGTTTTGTGCCCTGCATCTAGCCATTTCTGAATGCAAGATCTCTCATATGTCTGCCAAACAAACGCATATCATGTTCAGTGTTGTCTAAGTCAAAAGAGTAATGTTAAGATTAGTGTGGAGTATTACTTGCCCAGTAGAGACAATGACAGGGTCCTTCATCAGTTCAAGGGATATAGGACAACGAAAATCATCAGGGATGACAGGTGATCTATGTTTCGCTAGGCTTCTTTTATTTTCAAGGTTCTCTTGAACTGGGTTCTCAATGATTCCAGAGTCTTTCAGCTTTTTGAGCAATGTTGACATCTCTTCCAAGCAGTCATCCGGAACTCCACCACAAGAAATGACCATTTCATTTAAAGCAGCAGATTCTTTCGTGAGGTCATTAATGGTTCTTAGCTGCAGTTTCTCTGAAAGCCTCTGAAGTACAGCTTGATCACAGTAGTCTCCCTGACGTACCAAAGAGATGTCCATGAGAAGTTGAGAATCAGGTAAGTCCATCTTTTCTTTTGCTCTCTTAAACTGTGCGTGCACAAGCTCAATCTGAAAATTAGATGGAACCATTAGAACAACAAAGTTTCCTTCTTTCAAGTAGAAACAAAGTAAATATTTTTGCACATTTTGAGATTAGAAATGAGGACTATTATGTGGATAAGAATATACAAGAAATAATGATCCATTTTAAAGTATATAATTGAAATTCATTCAACTCATCAATGTCGTCCATTGTGAACATAGGCTTTTGGTTCCCTTTACGTTTGATCATATTTTGAAGTTTAAGTTGGCGTCAAGCTGCTTGGTTAAATCTTTTAATGGGTTCTGAGTAGTTTTCATCCAATTTTCAACAACATACTAATTTTCATGGACATTCAAATGAAGTTTTATCAGTTCGTTTGTTGATTTGATCTAACTTCTTTTCTTCTTTTATTAATTGAGTTTTGAAAGATCAATCAAGCATATTGTTTAGTGTAAGGCTATATTTACCATACCCGCAAATATTGTTCAACAGGACAAGTAAAATCATGTGAACTGAACTTTTAAAAAGAACATAATGGAGCCTGACATGCCATTTGAAAAAGCAGTTTTGAGAACACCAGGAAGAGTACTACAGCCAATAGGTTGGTTTCATGGTGCTTTTTTATAGAAATTTTGGCTCGGAAATTTAGGCAGTTTAAAAGGGTCCAATCAACAAGGCCAAAATAAAAATAAAAAACCCTAAAATTAAGACAAATATCAGGCTCTGTTAAATTTCTTTCAGTGAACGCCTGGCACACTCAGGCCGTCCTATTCATGATTACAATTTTCCATTTTACATTCTTGGAAGTTGAAGAATATCATTCTTTAACTTATCAATGACATTTGATTCTACTTCTATATTAGATGCTTTTGTTTGAGAAATTTTAAATAGAAAGGGAAACTATCCTCTCCTTAATCAACTTTTGTAAATATATCAATGAACCTTCTATATACATCATTTCAAATCAAGATGCTCAACGTAGTTATCCTCATAAAAAAATGCACGATTGCACTTAGCCTGTGACCTAAAGTTTTAGGCCATATGGTTTGAATCTAAAATTAACAATCCTTGCATGTTGGATGCAAGTTTCATCGTGTTGTTGACCATAACTAATCATATTACAATCAGATTATCTTACAAAAAGAGAAGAAGTTACCAACTTTAAAGATGTTGTAATGTTTGTCTATTATTATTATTATTATTATTATTATTATTATTATTATTATTATTATTATTATTTTGCACGAGTTTAAAATCTATAACATGTATGTGATCCAAAGATATAAAATTTTAAGTAATTTAGTGTAGAACATAACACAGATTTGCTTGATTTAATTCTTACTAACAAGTAAAGAAAGTCATGAAATTTTCTTCTGTCCAATGGTTGAACAACTCTTCTTTCCCAGTACCTGTTCTTTCACTTCTTCAGGAATATCAAACTTATCATAGGATAATCTGCTTAAAGCTCTCTCTATTTGTTCTGTGACCTCCTGAAATTTTTTTTGCATATTTGTCCCCTTGCAAAGCCTGAAAAGGATTAGCATATGAAAGGCAGTAGACGCAAGTAAAAAGTAGGTCAGTTTGAACCTGAGATTATAATGTCTTTGCAGATTGAAATATAAGGGTATGTATATCGACCCCTCTCAAATTTACATCAATGAGAAATTGATGTAGTAGCATGTCTCCTCTAATACACGCACAGAAATGCATGCCTAAGTGTATGCTTATGTATGTGCATATGTGTTTGTTGGCATGCATTGGTGCGTGTACATAATACGCCATGCACACCATACCCTTATATTTCATGCATATGCAGCACACAATTTTAACACGTGTTCACATATGCATGCAAACATATTGTGTCTATATATAATGTCCATATGCGTGTGTATGTGTAGATATGGTGTGTGTGTGTGTATTGTGTACATGCAAACACTATGTGTTCAAATTCAAATTTATCAGCATGCCTGCATTTTATTCTTTAAAAAAAATTAAAATTTTTTTTTTATAAATACAGTCCATAAAATCCAATCCATATTCCATGTCAACTTAAGACCATCTTAAATAGAAATAAAATTCAAAAATTAAACTAAACAATTTTGTGGTTAATTTGATTTGAATAGTAATATTAGCCGTGTGATTTTTAAAGAATTATTGCTCCCCAAGCTAAAATAGAAAAAAAAAATGTATCAAGATATTCTAACAAAAAAGGTCAAAATGGATCTTAAAGCTATTAAATTTGATTTGAGATGAGTGCAATGAATGAATAATTAATTAAAATTCATATTATGCTGATGTTAAAAGCAAAATCAATGGATTTGAAACTCGTTCAAAAAATAAAAAATAAAAATAAAAAAATAAAATAGTTAGCTAGCATTATTCAATTTTTTTCCATCTAAATTTAATCTTGCATTAGATTGACTACTAGTTGTGCAATAAGAAGCTCTTGACAGGCAACAACATATAAGACTATACATGCTCATAGTGAATGGTTCAAATTCGCATGTCAAGCATTTCATATTATATGATTAAAATGACAGCTCAAATTTTTTTTATCTGATTAATTTATTAAGAAAAAACTTTAAAATGATTTTTGAACTATTTGCATGAGATTATTTTGGTCGAGCTATCTAATACGTTCAATTTAGACTCTTTCTCCTCAAATATGATCTAAAATAATCTCTCATATTTTGGATCAAAATTGGGAAGTCAAAGTTCTAAATTGACCATATTAAATATTATGAGACTAAAATGTCCCTCTCCCAATAAATAGCCTACAAATCATTTTAATCTTTTTCTATAATTTATTAGTCAAACTCCTAAATGTGATATGCAAAGTTTAAGTTTATCACCTAATGCCAAATTCCTAAATAGAATTTTAATCACCCGAATTATGCTAAGAAACCCATATTCAAGTTATCCAATTTGAAGACTCCTAGATTTGAATCATGCATGAGAATAAGAAAATCTTTTAATAAAGACAAGGCATGACCTTGTTGCTCGATCTACATTTAGCATCCCTAATGCTTGATATATTGTAGGCTAATCAATCCTCCATATAGCTACTGCATTAGGACTCGTGAGAATGTATTAGATAAAAATTTCACAAACAAGTATGGTAGAGATGGTTTCATTACACTTGGTAGAGATGATAGAGTAATCATCTTCCTTGATTCAAGGAAAGACATTTCACTATGAATATTAGTATCCATACCAACAATATTAGGAAATTTGCAAACAAGTATCATGTAAAACACATTACTTAATAGTTAAGTCTTCCTCCTTTCAAACAGATTTTCATTTTAATTCCTAGAACTTATCTGAAATAAGAGCATGAACATCTTAGGTACCTCCCCAGATGAAAGACATGCGAACAGTTTCAGATCAATTTTTTACATACCCATTATGTACAACTTGCTCACCGGTTATCACCAGTTGACTTCTACTAAAACCATCAGTTCACAGAATATTGAATAGATCAAACGCAGTTTTTGATAATCGCCATCATCTACGAGTAACTATGGCAGAAAATATTCAAACCAAAACAAAAAATTTAAGATATGGTTCTGCTTCAATGGATCATGTTCAGCTACATTTTCCAGCTGACATATTATCGAATAATAAATAAAAAATCCGACCTAATTATTGTATACAATTAAAAACCAGAAGGTTAGGGAGATCTGTTTTAGAAAACAAGGAAACTAATACCTGATAGAGCTTGCTCCCATCGTTGACGGAGCGTAGTAGCTCCTCGGCAGCAACCAAAGCGTCAAGGAGCTCGCAGAAAGCTCGGGATTCGTCCTCCTTGATGATTTCCTCTTCGTTGGTATCCCTGAGCTCGTCAAAAAACGGGCTCAGGAGCTTCATCCGCCTGGCAAGGTCGCAGTAAGCCCTACGAAATGGTCCCCGGCACTCCTGCATCGCAGATATTTCTCCCACCACCGCACTGACATGACAGCTAAACCATTTCCTTCCGGCTCTTCGTCCTCTGCCGTGGACCCCATTCTTGCGAAGATCAGAAAGCAGTGGGATCGGAGAAACGATAGGGTAAAAGCACAAGATTTCGGAGAAAATTAAGAGGTGGAAGATGGGGTCTTTCGAGAGAAGCGAAGGAAAAATGCCGAACAGGGAAGGGGGAAGAAGAAGAAGAAGTAAAGCTTGAGGAAAGTCATAAATGGAAAACAGCTGCTACTAATCACATTAAATTTTCGTAGAAATCTAATTCTATTTGTTCTCTCTCTCTCTCTCTCTCTCTCTCTCTCTCTCTCTTGAATAGACCATTGACCGTTCCTCCAAATGGCGATTCATGAAACTAAGCTTTATGTCAATATTACAATAACATAAATATTAAATTTTGTGAAATTATAGTGAAGATACGCTAAATTGCATTATTAAATAATTTTATATTTTTTATATTCTTAAGAGAGCTAAGAAATTCACTTTTAAGTAACTTTTCACTTCTTTTTTTAAATATTTTTTTAGCACCATAACTTATCAACTTTATATATAAGTACATACATACTTATTCATTGTAGTAATAATGATATGTGTTTTTATCTAATAATTGCAGTTGTTAGATTTAAGTATATCTATTAATAATCTATTCAATAAATTCTTTAATGTTATGACATTTTTTCACCTATGATGTTTAAGTAATTGATTTATAAATAATCATTAAATGCTCAAAATATCAAGATGTGATATAAGTTTTCTATAAGGTTAATGCTAAGGTCTGAAAAATTATTATGTGCAAGCCCATACAGTCTAGATTATTGTGTTTATGTTGAGTACATGAGCCAGTATACAACTACTGTTTATATGTACACAGTGTATACATACAATATATACACTAATCCAGATTGTTTGATTTCTTCTAAGTTAGAAAGGCATTTGAAATTAAATTTAAAAATGCCTCAATAATAAAGAGAAATGCTCCTAGATTCAATTGAACTAATGGCTTGAGTTTGCTGTGACTAGAGCTTGTCTCAACTCATTTACACTCTAGGCTCATTTAAAGTAACTTCTTTATTGCAATTTTTTATATGATGTGAGTTTAACTCAAAACATGTGTTTGTGTTATTTTTATAAAAAAATTTATAATATTTTATAATTATTTTCAATATTTTGTGATTTTTAATAGGCTTTTTGGTGATTATTTTTATATTACTTATTATAAGTAAATCAATAATAAATGATCAAATAATATAAAGTGGCATTAGACTTATAACAATAAATAGATTCACACAAATATAGAGAATTCTATCAATTACACCAACCCATAAAATTAAAATGATTATCATAAATTATGCTCCATTAAAATAATATATCACCTCTAATTTTGCACTATTTAGTTCTAATCTATCGGTATAATTGCATTTACAAGTTTTATTTGATTATTGAAGCTAATATTTTTTAGAACAATCTATACTTTTCTTTGTTTCCCACTAAAAATCCAACTAATTTGGATGTCTTATTCTTATCCATATAATGCAAAATGTTGAGGCTTAATTGCTTTTAAAATAATAATATTTTAAATATAAGTGAAAAAGATTATTATTTCATTTGAATAAGATCCAAACTAGCTTCAAACAAACTTTAATAGATTTTAATTTTATTTAAATGGAGATCAAACAAGATTTGATATGGTTAAAATATATTTGAATATGATTAAAATAATATTTAAACAATATTCAAATTATATTTGAATGAATCTTACTTGAACCTAGAACAACCTTTGAATAAGATTTGAACTAGATTTAAATAAAAATAGAATATGATTTAAATAAAATGAATCTAGTCAAATAAAGTTTGAACTTAGCTTAGTCATTGTTTGAATAAGTTTTGTATATTGTTCAAATATAGTTCAAACCTTCTTTGACTCTTGATTGAATCTTATCTAAACATATTTCTTCAATCTTATATTTTATTCTACATTTAGTCCTCATTTAAGTGATCACAATTCTCCCACTCAAATCCAATATATATAATCATATGAATCATTATAGAGTTGCTTAGATCTTATGTGTACATTATTTACATATTACAAAACTTATCCTTGTCTATTGAAGCCGGATTAAACTATTTAGTCCGATTCAAATTCACTATTGTGGCCATCTTATTTTGATGTTAGAAGAAATCTAAGATGAAAGAATGAAATATTAGTAATGATAATGACTTAAATCACATGGAGTTGGGATTGTTGTTGTTCATTGTTCAAAGCAAGATAGTTTGATAGGCATATAAGCATACTAATAGCATTTTCATTTAAATTGAAGCTTAAATCATATTTTTTTTTTCTAAATAAAAACTTAGCAGGCAATTTTGTGCAATAGTAGAAGGCATATGAAGTCAAAATTTTCTAGTTATATAGACATGAAACTTATAAAGAATAAGATAGAACTAAAAGAAAGAGTGATGAACCATGAACTAAGAATTTTATATTATTTTTAGAGAAAGAACTCATGGTATAGTATGATTTTTTTTTTTTGTTATGAAAATTATTTAATGATTTTGGAGAAACATGAAAAGATCTTCATAAAACTCTTATTGATCTTGAATAAGCTTGTTAGAGATTCAATCTTGAGTCATTTCAAACTAAGCTCAAGATCAACTCAATTTCATTTAATTTGATCTTAAACTAAACCAATTTGATTATCAGTTGGTTTGATTTGATCTTGATTTGAGTTAAATATATCATATTAACTTCAATTATAGTTCAATTTAAGTCTAAAAGACATAATTTCAATCAATTTTTAATATTTTTTAGTAATATCTAGGCTCAATATATACATGCACATGTAAAATTTTGTAAGACAAGAGGTAATATAGTTTGACTCATGCTAAGTTTAATTTGAACTATATTTAGCCCATTATTTAACCTATTGACTTATCTTTAAGAATTAAAATTATATGATGCATTGAAATGAGTACGACATGCATGACAGATATGAGACACCCAAATTATTAAAAATATATGGACATATAAGTTATTACAATTTATACTTTTGTTAAAAGTAAAAATACTATATAATAATTACATAAATTAGATAAAATATGAGAAGTCATAAAATTCTAACATTATAATGATAATATTAAAAAAACCATGATTTCTAAAAAAGCAAGAAAAAAATACCTTACCTTTCATAAAATTATGTGTCATTAAAAATGAAAGAGGAATGATAACTTAAAAATTCATTTACATGAGGGCTTCATGAGTCAAATGCAATTTCAAGTGTGAAGTGGAATCAAATAAAAAATAAAATAAAATTAGAGCTTGGCTAATTTGTGATTTGAATATTTAAATTTAACTATTAAAGGACATGCCCTAATTTTATTTGTGCATTGTAGACTAGATGCTAACTAATTAAATATTTAAATTTTGGTAGTTGTTAATTATTTCTTTTTAAAATTGGTGGCACATTTTTGAGTTATATTATGTTGTTTATAATCTTTGGTGTTCTTCTATATATACCACACTTTCATAACATTAAAATATCAAATAATCACCCCTACAATATATATATATATATATATATATATATATATATATATATATGAATACTAATTTGGAATATATTTTAAGTATTCCATCTTCATAAAATATCTTATGTATAATAAGTGTAGTATTTATCTCACAACATTATATATATTTTTATTGCTTTGTATGATTTTGTCATATTTGTATAAAATATTATATTATTCTTGTAAATTGTTTGTGATAATCATACTCACCATCAAAGTCTTGACTAATTTTAAAGATGATATTCTTTAAGTTATTAGTTTAGAAAATGTCAATATCCCAAAATAATGATGCTCTTTATTTATGAAGGAAAATGGTGTGATGGTTTCTCCATTAGGTTGGAATTAATGAGTAATTGTTAGTTGAATCCAAATCAAGAATGCTTAAATGTGGGAGTTATACAAGGTGGGTTGAACCATGCAAACATGCTTGTGTCCATTTATCATATAGAGACATCTTAAAATTGAGTTATATATTGCCACACTCTTTAATTTTGTGTCGCTAATATTATCATCATATTTTATATAATCAACTAGACACTAATCTATATATTAATATGGTGATTTAAGTATTGTATGCTCATATGCTTTTCTTTTGTTTGCTAGAGTAGCATGCATATTTGTGCTCTAAATGGTTCATTTCTTTAGTTATAAAATTATAAATATCTCACAAACATTGCATAACATATGGATAAATGTTGTAAGTTTAATGTAGATTTTTTATTGACATATAGTTTATATGATCGAGTACATTTATTATATTCTGTGGGCTCCAAAAATTCACCACCTATCTCTCAACAAATGAATGAAGAGAGTGTGATTTAAAATGTCGATGTAATTTTCAGAAGACAGATGAAATAGTAGATAAGACACTACCCAGAGATTTCGTCCTCATTTTGTGAGAACTTTAGATATGGGTTCTATTTAAAAAACACCTATAATTACACCTCTCAATAAGTGAGAGAGAACTTTTGATTAAGGTTAGTTAGATAAATATAAATAGCGTATAGTAGCCTTATGGAGTTTTGAAATTTCATCTATAATTTAGAATTTATGAGAATTCATTATCGTTAGCTTAAAGAGGATGGTTGGGGAATGATGACGTGCCCGATCTAGATCCCATGGTTCCGTCATCCCGGACTGTCGTTGTCCATAGTCTACTTAATCAGAGGAGGTAGTTGACCAAACCTGATCGAAGGATCCTCATCAACAACACACGAGTTATGTCGTCCAAGAAATCCTTGTAAACTTGGGGTGGTATTTGTCTAAGGAGACAGGCTTAAGTCTACCTTAGCTGATAGAGGGCTTTTTTCCCTATCAAGTATATCTTATGATACACAACTCAAAGAGAGCCAGGGAGCATACATCGCGTGATCATAATATAATGGAGTCTTACCGCCAAACCACGATTATAGGACTCTTGTAACTACATCATATGTGAAGCTCTCAAGCCATAGGTTAGAGGACACGGGCGCCCTCACTAAGATTGAGAGAAACATAGCAGAATACTTGATTTGACATTGACTTTTTGTGAGCTAGAATTTTTTAATTTGTCACAAACAATTACGAAGGTGGATTAAGCGAAGTTTGCTTTAAGATTTTAAAGATTGAATTTCATTTAAACAATTTTAGATTGATATTTGATTTAAATTAGAATCACATTTTGATGGGCCCATTGAAATCACCATTCAGAGCTATCATCGGTAGTTAATTGATTGAATCGAATATATTTGAAAACTTTAGATTCTTTCAACTCTATTTAGCTCCTAATAGAGCATCAGATTTACTATCACATGATCAAATTAGCTTCTCATATATTTTACTAACTTGAAACTTATATAATATATTTTTAAGTTTTGTTAACGACACCCCTAAGACTAAACCGGAAGCAACCAAAAGATTGACACTAAATTTAAGCATTCAGTAGTGTTGGGACTCATGTGGGTATATTTAAGAATGTCTTAATTAACTTATGTTGTTTTGTATGATGTGTTGTGAATACGGTGACTGAAGTAGTCTAATATCTTATTAGATCTTTTGGATTAATATTTAATTGATTCCAAGTTGATTAGTCTTTGAATATTCAATAGACTTTACATTATGATAATTCTCAAATTCATTGCCAACTATACTCAATTTCTCCTTGATATAATTCAAGTATTTGATTGGGCGATAAATATATTTCAAACATTTTCTAAGGATTTATTTCTTATGCTTATTAGCAATCATTCGATCTCATAAAAAATCTCGGATGAATTCTTTACTTTTCTTCAATTTATTTGAATATGTTTGAAGGGTGTATCTTAATTCTAAGAGACTTTCTTATGCTTTAATTTGATGTTTAATCAAGATTCCTATTTCTTTCAACATCATCTAATTTTCAATTGTTCAATTAATTTTATGACCACTTGCTTTTGAATTTAATATTTTGAGTATTCAATAAAACGCTTTGTTCACATAAACAAGCATCAACTTCAATATCCCTAACTCCTCATTAGGTTTCATATTTAGTGAAATGACTATACTTCAAGTTTTGTTATAATTCCTTTATGAATTTAACAATTCTCCCCATATCTCATTTAAAACTTGTTATTTCTCCCTCCCTTTTTGTTTGAAAAATTTGTGAGAACATTGACTCACTTAAATTTTTTTTTTTTTGTAAGAATGAGTCCTTCATGACTTCTTCCAATCTCTATAAATAAGGCCAAGATGGGACCATATATTTCATTTCATTTGTTTGAGGAGTTGAGTACTTGAAATAGAATGAACAATTTTTTAGTGGGCTTTCAACCCCGCTTAGATAAATCTTGTAAGTGCTTTTCACCTCTTTTTCCTTTGATTTAATATTTTACTTTTGTTGTATGTTATTTTTCTCCCCTTTTTTTTTCTTGTTTGATTATTTTAATTTTAATTTAGCTTTAGGTTTTTTTATTTAATGTTCTTAAGTGAGTTCTTTTTTGATTCCTCAATTTTTTTCTAAGTTCAAAGATTTGACAAAATTTCGAGATTTAGGGGAGACATCTAACAATTTATTTGGCTTACTGCATCTCTAATGGGTGTATGACTAACACCACTGATTTTTATGTCGTCACCCTAATAAATAACGAGACCTTCAAACCCGCAAAGAAATAAGCATACACATTCACATATTTATCACACATGTTTAGACTCTTTTTTTTTTTTTGGGCTTGCAATGATCGGCAAGGAGATGGAGAGGGAGATGCTGGAAACCAAGAGAAGAACCCGTCTAATGACGGTGTTCCTCTCCGGCTGCGACAAAGGGAATTGAAAAGGGAGATGCCAAAAATCGAGAGAAGAACTCGCCTAATGACGGTGTTCTTCTCTGGCTGCGGCAAAGGGAATTGGAAAGGGAGGAATTTTCGGTTTAGAAGAAAAGAGGAAAGAGGAAATTTTGGATTGGAAGAAATGAGGGGAATGGAAGGGGATTTTCGATTTTGAAGAAATAAGGAAAATGGGAGGAGAAGAATTTTGGTTTGGGAGGTGATATAACCGAAAATTCCACTAGTCAAGCACGAATCTTGAGGAAAGCAATCTAATTAAGACTAACCGAGATCAAGCATTTATTATCATACGACTCTTAAACATGGAGTGTTTATAGTCAAATCGAGCATCTTGACGAGCCAAATCTAACAAGCCCAAGATATCATAATTCCGACATCATTTGAGCATTCAAATATACAAAATACATCATATGATCAAGGGATCATTTTGAGCCGTCATGAAGTGGAGTGGGTTTTGCATGTATTTACTGAGACGCTCTCCTCCAATCATAAATAAATCATTCCTCATAGGGAGGCCAATCAAGAGAGAGAGAGAGCTCTAAAGATCCTTCAAGCACTGTCGCCGCCACTGATCCAACCACCGCCACGCGGCCGGATCCTGCTGTCATCATTTGCCTCCATCATGATGACTTCTACCGGTGATTATTTCTGCGTTCGCTGATTGTTCCCTCGCTTACCAAGAATTGTTCCCACATTTCTGGTGATTGCTCCGCATAGTTCACCATCATCTGTCTATCGAATCGCATACCTGATCGTCACATAACTGTTCCTTTCTCATATACAATTTTGTAATCCCGGTATTGGGAAGATCTTGTACTCTAAAACAGATACATAGTGGAAGCTTTTTACTAGGCTAGACCCCATGGTTTTTCCCTCTTTGCGAGGTTTTCCACATAAAAATTCTGGAGTTTTATTGTTCACTCTTTAAATACCTGTGTGTGTGTGCTGGATTTCACGACAAAGCTAAGGTGTAAACTTTCACTCTACCGCGAACTGGTTTTCTATTTTGCCATCTGGAAACTGATTCCCATTATATCATCTTGTATGGCGACCAAGTTCCCAACAAGATCAAAACCACCATCGAGATGTAGCATTTCAAGCTTTTAAGGAGCGCAAGCAAAAATGAAGATTCATCAAACTGCTCCTTCCTTGATTTTGTCGAATGGGCAAATCTTAATCTCAAAAGATTATCCAAATCGATATATCTAATTGATTATCGCTCGAAACAAGTCAAGAATATCTAATGAAAAGGCCAAAGTTAAGGAGCAACTTTGGCTACAAACGGATGTTTTAATCGACCTCTTGCATACAGGTTAACGTCATCGAGCAAAGACTTTGACAAACAACCTAGAATGGGTAAAAAGGTCCTTGGTGGACTTCCTATGACCTCTTCCATACAGGTTAACGTCATCGAGCAAAGACTTTGACAAACAACCTAGGATAGGTCAAAAGGACCTTGGTGGATTTCCTAACCTCTTCCATAGGTTAACGCCATCGAGCAAAGACTCAAAAACAACAGGATAGGTCAAAAGATCCTTGGTGGACTTCCTATGACCTCTTTCACATAGGTTAACGTTATCGAGCAAAGACTCTGACAAACAACCTATGATAGGTCAAAAGGTCCTTAGTGGACTTCCCACGGCCTCTTCCACACAGGTTAACGTCATCGGGCAACACTTTGACAAACAACCTCGGATGGATCAAAAATCCTCACCGGATTCAATTCAACCTCTTCCACACAGGTTAACGTCATCGGGTGACACTCTGACAAACAACCTCGGATGGGTCAAAGATCCTCAGCGGATTCAATTCAACCTCTTCCATATAGTTCACATCATCAAAACACATGATAAACAACCGGATAGGTCAAAATACCTTTAGTTGCGCTATCGAGCAAACACTCGACAAATAACCGGATAGGTCAAAACGGATTCAATTTGACCCTTCCATATGTTAACGCCATCGAAGTCACACTCGATAAACAACCGGATAGTCAAAGATCCTGGCCAACCACTGCCGCGGTTGCCGCTGAAACCCCATCCGCAACCATCGCTGCCGCATCCGGAATCTTCGACGGTCAATTATCGCCGCCGGTCATCCCGCACTACCGCCGGGCCGCCGCCTGACTACGTTGCATTGGCATCGCTGACCTCGGTTTGCCGCTCCACTGCCGCTGATATCAGTCGGTCATCGCATCGACATAGCTGGTCCGCTGCCAACTATCCATAATTTTTCGCCGGCTACCAATCGCTGACATCGACGCTGGCTGCCATCATTAATTACCGGTTACCGCTTTGCTGATACCTTGCTGCCGGCTACTGCTAATACTTCTGGCTATCGTCGCTGATATCTTGCTGGTCACTACCGCTGACCATCGCTGATAATCTTCCTCGCCATACCATGCGCCGGTTATCCTCCGATTACGATTTGCCGCACTGCTGACTACATTGTAGTGCTGCCGCTGACCATTTGGTTGCGCAACCACCGGTTGACCATCTTGCTGTCGCGCCAGACTAGCCCGCACCGCTGCCATTATCGCCAATCTTCGCTGGTTATTTTACCATCGCTGCCGGTTATCTCGCTGATTACGACGTTGGCTGCACTGCTGACATTTTCGCAGCATTCGTCCGACCACTCTGTTTGTTGCTAACCACTGCTGCCGGTCGCTGCTTAACTTGTTTGCTATTCACCATCGCGCTGGCCATTCGCTGACCATTCGATCCAGCCCATCGTTTACTACCGCCGGATTGCTCCACGGGCCTCCAACCACCATCGCCCACCACCACTGACCATCGCTGAGAATCTCGCAGGGCTACCACCACCATCGTCGGCGATTCTCACTGCAAGTCACCGCCATCGAACACTGTCGCCGGCCACCATTGTCGAGCATCGCTGTCAACCCACGTCTCCGATTATCATCGCAGTGATCGCCTCGAAACCCGGACGGTCCGACGAGGCCGGTTGATGTCTCTTTCGAGGGAAAACTGGAACAACGATGTAATCTGGTCTTGATCGCCGAAACCGACGGTCCGACAGGGCGACCTCTTTGAGGGAAAACAACAACGACGATGTACATGCTTTATCGCTTCCAAACCCGGACGGTCGACGAGGCGGTTGACGCCTTTTGAGGGAAAACCGAATAACAATGGGGCCTTGATCGCTTCCAAACTTGGACGGTCCGACGGGCCGGATCTTTGAGGAAAACCAACAACAAGTCGCCTTGATCGCTTCCAAACCTGACGGTCCGACGAGCGGTTGGAGCCTCTTCGAGGGAAAACCGGAACAACGATATGTGCCTTGATTGCCCAAATTGGACGGTCCGGAGGCTTAACTCCTCTTCGAGGAAAAATCAAACAACGACGTAAGTATCGCCTTGATCCTTCCAACCGGACGGTCCGATAGGCGGTTGACGCTTCGAGGGAAAACCGAACAACGACGTAGCAGCGGGCCTTGATCGACTCAACCTCTCAAGAAGAAGAGAAGCACTAGAGTATTGAAGAAGTGTGCCTTCTCTCCTTGGCCTGGGTTTTATAGACTCTAGGGTAAAGGATAAAAATCGTTAAAAATCACCCAAAACCACCAAAAACCGCCTGAAATCATCAAAATCATTGTTTTTGGACGACTCGCCCGCCCATGTACTCGCCATACTGAATTGGAGCCAAACCGTCGCCATACAAGAACCTCCTCATGCCACCGCTTCCGTAGAACCCACCGCTCAGCGCTGTTGCTGACTCAGCCCACCACGATCCGCTTCAGAGGTTCCGCGGACCCGCTACCGAATTGCTCGACCACACTGAGTCACGGGAAGGCTGAGAGCGCTGCATGCGGCGCCCAGAAGCCCGCGAAGACCTACAAACTCTTAGGGGGCTAAAGCTCAGAACCTCAAAATCTCGCGTTGCCAGATACTTATACTCATCCGCATTTCTACACCGCTTATAGTCATAATATTGTGCTCCCAGAAGATCGTTCTTTAAAAATATGTGGTTAATGGACGCCAAATTTCATTGAATTTGCTATCTTCTTCAAGTATTTGATATATATATATTTTGGATGATTGAAATAATGATATCCAAAAATAGGAGGCAAATCGATATGACACTTAAAATACTAGGAGAAGCACGAATCTTGATGCTAAAAGCAAACTAATCCAAGTTGAACCGAGATCGAAAGCACTTAAAATATCAGTAGAAACTTTGGGATATCAATTAAATCCCTAAAAAGCTCTTAAACATAGAGTGTTTATAGTCAAATCGAGCATCTCGGCGAGCCGGATCTAACAAGTCCAAGATCTCAAAATTTCGACTTCATTTGAGCATTCAAATATTTTAAATATATCATATGATCAAGGGATTCATCATGAGCCGTCCGATGGAGAGGAGTGGTTCGGATTTTGCATGTATTTACAGATATGCCACTCCTCCAATCTATAAATAGCTTATTTATAAGAAGCAAGAGAGAGGAGAGAGCTCTAAAGATCCTCCAAGACAATCGTGCCACCACTTAACTGTCGCCAACCACCACCGCCGCCGATTGATCCTGCTGTCGCCAATCTCGCTGCTCCATCATGAGGACTTCTACCGATTGTTCCTCGCATTTCGAATTGTTTCCCGCATTTTCATCGATTGCTCCCAAGCTTCACCATCATCTCTACTACTACAACTGAACGACTATATAGCTATTGTTGTCTGATTTTGGGATTCCCATTGTCAGCCCTTCTCATATACAATTATGTAATCCCGTTATTGGGAAAACTTGTACTCCAAAATAAATATATAGTGTAAGCTTTTTACTGGGCTAGACCCCGTGATTTTTTCCCTCTTTTCGAGATTTTTCACGTAAAAATTCAAGTTTTCTTGTTCACTCTTTAAATATCTGTGTGGCTAGTTGGCGAAACTTTCACTCTCTGCGAACTGGTTTTCTAGCACAATTTTGGTGGAAATGTTCTGGGAAGTTGATTCCCATTATTTCATCTTGTATGGCACCAAGTTTTCCAACAAGATCAAAACCACCATCGAGGTGGAGCATTTCAAGCTTTTAGAGCGCAGTTTAATAATGAAGATTCATCAAACTTAGTTCCTGATTCGCCGTAACTCTTAATCTCAGAAGATCACCCATGTTAAGCATCTAATCGATTATCATCCCAAGAAACAAGTCAAAGTTGGAGGATATTTCAACATTAAGAAGAGATATAGCTTTGCAAATTATATTTTTTCACTCATACTCATGGAAAAACGAGATCATGGTTAAGGAGCAACTTTAGCTACAACCACAAACGGATGTTTTAATTCGACCTCTTTCATACAGGTTAACGTCGTCGGGTTACACTCTGACAAACAACTTAGGATGGGTCAAAGGTCCTTCCAGACCTTCTTTCAAGGTTAACATCATCGGTAACACTCGATAAACAACCCGGATAGGTCAAAATCCTCGATTCAATTCGACATCTTCCATACAGGTTAACGCCATCGGTAACACTCCAAACAACCAGATAGTCAAAAGGTCCTTGGTGGACTTCTTATAACCTCTTCCATATAGGCTAACGTCATCAAGCAAAGACTCTGACAAATAACATATGATAGGTCAAAAGATCCTTGGTGGACTTCCCACGACCTCTTCCACACAAGTTAACGTCATCGTAACACTCGATAAACAACCTCATACGGGTTTCTCAAAATGAATTCAATTCGACCTCTTCCATACGGTTAACGCCATCTAACACTGCAAACAACCTAGGATAGGTCAAAAGGTCATTGGTGGACTTCCCACGACCTCTTCCATACAGGTTAACGTCGTCGGGTACACCATGACAAACAACCTCGGATAGGTCAAAAATCTTCAGCGGATTCAATTCGACCTCTTTCATATAGGTTAACGTCATTGGATAATACTCTGACAAATAACCTCGGATGGGTCAAAATCCTCAGCGGATTCAACTCAACCTCTTCCATATAGGTTAACCTCATCGGGTAACACTTTGACAAACAACCTAGGATAGGTCAAAAGGTGGACTTCACCTCTTCCATACATACACGCCATCTGTAACACCGGATAAACAACCTGATAGTCAAAAATCCTCAACGATTCAATCGACCGCCCATACGTGCGTGTTAACGCCATGCAAACACTCGACAAACAACCTAGATAGGTCAGGTCCTAGACTTCCCACCTCTTCCATATAGTTAACGCCATCGAGCAAAGACTCTAACAAACAACCCAGGATAGAAAGGTCGTGGACTTCCCACGCCTCTTCCACACGTTAACGCGAACTCGACAAATAACCTGATGGGTCAAAATCTCAATTAATTCGACCTCTTCCATATAATATCATCGGGTAATACGACAAACAAATAGTCAAAGGTTCTTAATGAACTTCCCACGACCTCTTCAGACAGCAGTCATCGTAACACCGACAAACAACCTCGGATATGTCAAAATCTCACCGATTCAATGACCTCTTTAACGCCATCGATAACACTCGACAAACAACCTCGCTAAAATCTCGGCCAATTAATTCAACCTCTTCCACACTCTGGTTAACATCGGCACATCATTGAGTAAAACATTCGACAAACAAACTCGGATAGGTAAAATCATCATCATCGTTTACCGCTGGCATTGTCACTGCTGCATTAGCCGCTATACACCGCTGAAATTTTCGCCGGCCATCTGCTGACCATCGACGCTTAATCGCACGCTGACCATTTTCGCCAATTGCCGCTGCTACTGCCACCAACCACTGCTGCCGGTTACCACATTGCTGCCGCGCCATCGCGCATCGACTATCGCTGAAATGCCGGTTACCATCGTTGCCGCTCCTGCTGACCAATGCGTGGCCGCCAATTATCATATTTGTGCGACCCCTTCCGCTAACTCAGAATCGATATCGCCGCCACTGTCATTGCCGGCATCGCCGACCATCGTCAATCTCACGGCTACCACCATTGTCAGGTCACCGGCCGCTGATCCGCCGTTTATCTCGCTTGCCTCCATCACGCGACCTTCATCGCAGTCGCTATTCTCGCTGTTTACATCATCTACCATTAAGAATCTAACCTAACGCGACGATTTATATGGTTGTTGTTCGATTTGGGATTCTATTGTCACCCTTTTCATGATAATGTAATCCGCGTTATCGAAAACTCTCAAAAATATATATAAAAAGCTTTACAGTGATTTTTCCTCTTTCGAGATTTTTCACATAAAAATTCTAGAATTTTTTTGTTCACTCTTTAAACATGTGTATGTGCTGAATTTCACAAATAAGGCTAAGGCGTAAACTTTCACTCTACCTCAGTTGGTTTTTTAGCACGCAACAAGAGGAAATGAGAGTAAGAGGAAGGGATTTTCGGTTTGGTGAAGAGAAGGGAAGAAAAAAAAAGAAATGGAAGAAGTGATTTCGGCTTGGGAAGACAAAAAGGAGAAGGAAGAAGAGGGAATAAAATGGAGAAGCGTAGAAGACTTTATCCTTGCTTATGGTTGGAGAGGGGAGGAAGAAAGCTTTTGCTTGCGATTTTGGATGAGGGAAGTGGGAGAATCGAAGTGGAGAGTCCCGTTCGGTTTGAAGGGAAGAAGAAAAGGAGGGATGGTTTTGGGCAGTTGAAAGGGAGACGGACGGAGCGGGAATAGCGTCGGGCATGTGTGCGTTCGAAGGAGAGCCGAGCGTTTGAGTGTTTGGTTGAGGAGGAGGAAGGCTTGCGTGCAGCTCTCGTGCGATTCGCCAAAGGGGCTTCGAGATAGACGAACTAAGTCGAGCAAAGGGGAGAACGCGCATGAAGGAGAGGCCGAGCGGAACTGGTTAGGGGGATTTAGGGATTTAGTTTAGGGTTAATTAGTAAAATAGGCTTTTTAAATTAATTTTTTAAGCGTTTAATTTGCTTTAATGGGAATTTTATGAAGATGTGATTTGATAATTAATATATATATCAATTCAGTTATTCGATATTCAACGCCACAAAGATAACCGCTTTATCTTCCGTTTGCTGTTAAAATCGGCCATTTCATAATACGATTATCACTCCGATTCGATTTTTTCAGACTTATCCGCAAGCAACTCTTATGATTTCGAAACTAACGCCTCAATCAATTTCGAAACGGCGTCGTTACATCTACATCGCGTGATATGCCAGAAGCTCGCTGACACTCAATCTTGAATGTGATCGCCATGCAATATTTACGTTGACCAACGCAATGACGCGATCCGCTCGATCGGAGGTCATTTCGACCGACTTTAAGCGTCAACGATTTACACATGCGCCTTCCGATCCTTCGACATTTGTACAAGCTTGTCCGAATTGAGCATAAATAGTCTCATTTGGTAGTTTTTAATGTTTCAAAGCTAACGACACAATCCATTTTATGAACATGGGTCGTTCGGATATCGTCACAGCTTCCTGACTCCGATATGTGCGTTAGCACATTGACAGTTTGATAACTTAATCGATTGATCGTTAGATTATGCAATATTCATATTCTGATCAGTTTTGATGTTCTGAACGCGATGACGAAGTTCGTTCGTCGATCGGAGGTTATTTGGACTGATTTCGATAATATTTGGCATCTTCTCTCGATTTATACTAAAAGATCCGCCGATTAATTCATCTTATAAGCTCGATTGGCCACAGAAGATATGTGAAGGTCAACATATTCATGCTTGATTTCATCACTCAAATATGTTTTAATTTAACTTTTTTATATTTTTTGTATTTAATGTATAATATTTTTCCTTATATCTTCTACTCATTATGTGGAATTGGATCGAATAGGTTTTGAAAGGGAATTCTGAATTGCAAAAAGTGCATACCTAATTCACCCCATCATAGTGATATTATGAGAGTAAAATCTTTAGAGGAAAGATCAACAAATTCTGAAGTTAGACTCTAAAGTACCCAATGGTATAAACCAAAAAGATAAATGATATCAGAATGAATGAAATGATGGATACACGATTAATTATAAATATATATTAATTTTGAACTCAATTAATAGCTTTGAAATGCATGTATTAAAAATTTGAATGTTGCTGCCACAACAATGCAAGCTTTGGATACTTGTCATGATTGTATTGGTTTAAAGAATTTTTAAAGCTCGTGTCTAATTAATTTACCAATCACTAATTATATCCAAATATTCAAATATTTTAATTGTCTTGGTATAATCTAAAAGTCATCAACCCACTACTAATTCTAATGCTTAAAAGAATTGCATGGGATCATTCACTTGGATTTTTTTTGTCATTTAGTTTGATAGACTCGATAAAAATATTTTATGAATTTGATAAATAAAAAGTTTTTGAAATTCACATTATTTTTAAGGGGGATTTACATACATATCACACAATTCTTATGTATTTACATATCTAACACCAAAGTTAGATATTTACTTATATAATACTTTTCTATGCTTAAAAAGTTGCATTTCACTTTTAAAGGTGAATAAAGTGATATTTTTGATGTGATATTGAAGATTAGGGTGTTATATATGTAAAAATTGAAGTATAGGTGTTAGATATATAAATACATAAGAATTGTGTGGTATGTATGTAAATCCCTCTATTTTTAATGGAAAAATATTAAGTAAATATTAGTTGGCAATCAAAAAATAAAATAGGAAAAATAAGAAGAGAGAATAATATAAAAAGGATAAATTTTTTGTTGAATATTCTTTTTATATTTTCTATGAAAGAATAAATCAAAATGTTATGATTTAAAATTTTAATTAGAATAGATTATAAAATTTTAAATTTATTTTGAGATAGATAAAATATATAATTAATAATATGATAATAATTTTAAAATAAATATAATTTTTTTTTAGGGTCAAGATCTAGCGACAAAAGTTTAAGATCGGTAAACACGGAGGGGAACCTACCTTGCGCGACAGTTATCCAAAATCTTTCGGAAGCTCAGTTTTTAAGCGTGCACAGGAACTGTTAAAGTTTGAGTGGGAACTGGATTAAGCGGTAAAGCGAAGCTTATCCACTCAGAAATAAGAGGTGAAGCCGCGGGATTACCTTCTTCAGCTGCAAAGGAAATGGAGTCCGTCCGGCTTATCTCGTTATCAAGTCCCTTCTTTCCAAGAACAGGCAAAGACATCCTACTTTGGTATATTCTTAATATTTCTTGCAAATGATGACAAACTAAAGGCTTGCAAAGAAATAATAAATTCTTTATTTTTCTCGCGAATGATTTTTTCTATGTCAATTTTTTTTTTGATTCCATATGCCTATGCCTTTCGTGTAGTCGGCTTTATAATAGTCGTGTGACTTCCGGCTCCGTCAATTACTTGAACAATACTCTGATTTTGTAATCATTTATTTGACTGGGTTAGGCTACAGTGACCAGGATATAGCACTTTTTGCACACACAAATATAATAATAATAATAATAATAATAATAATAAAAGAAAAAGAAATAAAAAAACACTATATATTGTCATGTAAACTTTCGATGAAAACTTTCAGTTCTCAAGTTAGAGCCTCCTAAGGATTGTATTGCTGAATTTTCTATGGATTTTATATTAGATGGACAAGCTTTTTGAAGAAGCATTATGAATGCGTAGAAGGAAAATGTTGAAAAATATCTCTCTGTTGGCCTTGCTAAGCACTGACATTATATAGGGGGGCTTAACAATGTTGCTTGCAACTGTGGTATATGGATGCATTTTACAAATACCAGAAGAACAAATATGTGTTTGATTCTCCGAACATTTCTAGTCATATACAATTGATGTAGGATGCCCAAGCCAGCAATCAAAACTCTCAGCACGAGCGAAAGGGTTTTGTTTTAGAGAATTCTCAAATCTGACCCGGAACTTGAACTTAGTACAAGATGTTCTATGAAAAGTGAAAACAC
Organism: Cymbidium sinense; assembly: GCA_021442155.1. Taxonomy (NCBI): domain Eukaryota; kingdom Viridiplantae; phylum Streptophyta; class Magnoliopsida; order Asparagales; family Orchidaceae; genus Cymbidium; species Cymbidium sinense. The sequence goes on from CM038223.1 coordinate 128,456,805, forward strand.
ATAAAAAATCGCAATCCGTTGGTCATCAACCCTCAACTTTGGCAAAAACAATCTCATTTAATACCAAATTAACAAGCACACTTTTTTTATTCTAACAATAATATAATAGTTGACGAGATCTTACATCTCAAGAGACCAAGATTCATTGTAAATAATGGAATTCTATGTGTCATGACATTCAATAAACAAATTAATAGAAAGAACAAGGCTAGAGATCATCTGATATAAGATCGATGTCTAATGTTGGCACAAGAAGACATTCCCCTGGAAGTAGCCATCAATGCATGTCAAGCACTCGAAGTATCCACATCCAAAAACACATGAGAGAATTGATGAATTCTATAATTTTAGTTCTCCGCTGAATGAAATAAATTTTACGTGGTTTATAGGTCTTATATATAGCCCATGAAGGATCCAGAAATTTCACATAATCCTCATAGATCTTATTAAAATTTGCAAGTTCCAATTCTTCCAACATCAAACAATAGAAATCAACTCTTGTTCTCCAAATTTGGTCACCATAAATCCTCAAATAGAAAGCCAAAGATGCGGCAACCTCACTGTGCACAAGTTCTGTTGGCAATCCTTGTTGAAGGAAAACCATGGTCAACATAGAAGGAAGTCATGTATAATAATTTATGTAAGGAAGCCAACACCTTCTATCAGCTGCTCTTGGGATCAATTAACAATCTCCTTCTATGGCTCTACTATTGTAGCAGGGAGTAATTTCATTTGTGGCTTCATAGATTATAGCCATTGGTGCAATAAACATAATAGATTAAAACTTTAGGAAGGAAAGAATAAAAGGAAAACACGAGAATGAAAATTGTATAGGGAGAAATCCTGAAATCTCCTAGAATAGGAAACCCTACAAATTTGAAACTGCGAATGCTCATAAAGCAAAATGAATTGGGACCCTTGCAACAGCTAACCAAACATAATGAGGTAATAAAACTAATAGAGAGCACAGCACTTTCTCAATAAGATCATCAGTATGTTTTACACTAAAATAAACTATGAAATAAAAATAAGGAAATTAAACAAAATTATGACATATGAACTCTTCTCAATACGATCATCATCATAAGCATGTTTGATACTAAAATAAACTATGATACAAAAAACAGAGAAACAAAACAACATCAATACATATGATTTGTGTTTTCAACGAATAAAGATTTTCAACTTTACATCAACAAATTTAATGTTTAAATAAGATTAGAGTTGTTCCTAAGGTTGTTGAATTTTATTCTTCACTAGAAAAAAAGTTGTGCATCATGGATGTGGGTTCAATGTCCTTAGCCATCAAATATTTAGTTGCAATTTTGGAACTCCTAAGCTATGCTACGGTGCTAAGAATTTGAGTGAGAAAGTTAAAAAAAATTTAAATCAATGGCTACAAATTCACAATCAATCCATAAATTATTGGGATTTCATTTATTTCCTTCACTTTCCTTCAATCTAGACAAAGCACTAGGGTCTGCAACTTTATACAGTCCCAACTTATAAAGAATTTCAACCATATGAATACGTAGAGCTGTAAATGAAGTACTCGGAAGGTACTATACAGTAATGTGATAGGCTTTAGGTACTCACGATTGATTGAATGAGAGTATTTGCGTTAGCCATCCAATAGGTAGATCAAGGGTTTGAATTCTTCAAAGACTCTAAACCCTGAACCCTCTTCCTCTTGCCTTTCCTCTCTTGATCCATGCTTTTTTGGCTTTTTCTATGATAGTCACATGCAATACTTTTCCACAGCTGTTATTTATTTAAGTTGAATTGTTTAAGAGTGTTGACCTCCACATATGTGTCATAAATTGGGTCAAACCCACAAGTCAAATTCGACTTTGGAGCGCAATCGAATCAAAATCTGCTGGGCGTCAGAAAATAGTTGAAACGACTCCGATCGACGAATGACTTTTGCGGCGTTCAAAATGTTGATCGAAAATATCTAATCTCAACGATCAACCGACGAAGTATCGAATGCCAGCATAGTCGGGAAAATGACGATGTCAACGGCCTCCGTTCGAAAATTGATCACGTTAGTTTTGTCGAAAACTATCAAATGAGGCGCCAATTGACGAGTACGTGCAAATGTCGAATATCGGCGATTATCGAGGTTGAAATCTGCTGGGCGTCGTCAAAATCAACCAAATGATCTCCGTCGACGAGCCTTCGCCATCGCATTGAGCGTCAGTGGTCATAATATAAATATTGCAACGATGATCAACCGATCAGCGATCGAGTCGTGAAGCGCGCGACGATATCGATGTTAGGAGGCGTAACCAAAATGATCTCCGCTTGAAATTGATTGCCATTAAAACTTTGAAACATTGAAATCTATCAAGTAAAGATCGCTCAATTGAATAAGTCATGCAAAATTGAGTGGTCGAAAGCGTGACGTATTTTGGTGAATTTCATTTGACGCCATTACAAAGATCGTTATTGAAGCATTGTATTCGTTGAATCAATTACCTTATATTGATATATATATTGATTATCTAATCACATCGGCGTAAAATCCACATTAAAGCCGATTAAGCAATAAAAATTATATTTAAAAGCCCTAAACTAATCTAAATCCCCTCATCTCACTCGGTTCAACTCGACCGGCCCTAATTCATGAGTGACCCAACCCGCTCAGCCTCCCCTCTTCCGAACGAAATCCCTCTTCACGCGATCGAGCCGCACGGGGTGTTCCTCCTCTCGGCCGAAGGAAATCCACGCACGCGAGCTCCCTCGTTCGAACGACAATCCTCATCCCTCTCCCAACCATTCCCCCCCTTTTCTTCTTCTCAACCGCAAGGAAAAAGGGCAAGAGGACCAAAACGACTTCCTTCTTTTGATTTGTGCGCGAAGAGGTACCTCTCTTCCTACTCCGATTCCTCTCCTCCTCCAAACCGAAAAAGAAAAAAGCAAGGCCCCTTCTTCTCCTTCCACCTTCTTCTTCTTTCTCTTCCTTCTTCTTCCTCCTACTTCATTTCATCTCTTCCCACATTTGCAAAATCAGGAATTTAAGATAAAACGATGGATAAATGGGATTTTTATTTCTGTATGATTTTAAGTTCTCATTTCTTTTGTTGATGGAATTTAAGTTAATCCTGCTCAGATCATGCTATTGCTCCTTAATGCGTGAAATAGGAGAGGAAGCTTGGTTGTTTCTTCTTTCTCTGTGATGATTTGTCTTCATTTGTTCTTTAATATCATTCATTTGGCTTTAAAGATACCAAATCAATAGGAAATGCATATGGGCTTTCAGTGATCACAATAACGTTTGTGACAACCTGCCTTATGTTCCTCATCATCACCATTGTGTGGAACGAAAACATTCTCTTTGCTACTCTCTTCACTCTCAGCGGTTTTGCGGAGCTTTCTACTTGTCATCTTGCCTTACCAAGTTCCCACATGGAGGCTGGCTTCCTCGTCTTCTCCATGATCATTATATTTGTTATGGCTATCTGGCATTATAGTACATCAAGGAAACTGTCTTATGAGCTACAAAACAAAGTGCATTTTGACAACATTCTCAACTTCAGCGCTGGCCTTGGTCTTGTTCGTGTTCCTAGCATTGGTTTTGTCTTCTCAACCATCCCAAATGCCATCCCTCTAGTGTTTTCTCACTTCATCACCAACTTCCCTTCCATCAGATCTTGTAATCTTTGTAAGCATGAAGTGACCCTCTCTTTCTTCCCTTTGCAAGCGACGAAAGAAGAACACCGTCATGAGGGTTCTTCTTCGGTTCTTGGCGTCACTCCTTCATTACCTTTCAAATTTTTTGCAATCGGCTTAACAGATCATGAGCGGGTTCTTCTTTTTTCTCGCTTCACCACAATTTTCGATGCATGATCGAGGAAAACCGTCATGATGGGTTCTTTTCGGTTTCGGCGTCTTTCTTCCCCAACCCTTCTTTTTTGTAGGAGAGGAACATCGTCATGAGGCGTGTTCTTCTCTTGGTTTTCAACATATCTAGCGCCGTCTCTTTGCTAATCTTTACAACGCGCAGAAAAATGAGTCAGAACATGTGGGATGTGTAAATGTGGATATATATCATCTTGAAGGCCCTCGTGCTATGAGGTGACAGATGAAAACCTCATGTCGTAGACATCATTCGTGATGGCATCTGAGTAAGCCAACATTCGTTAGATGTTGCTCCCCCTAGATGAAATGTTGCCGAAATTTTATCTAATTTTTAGACTTAGAAAAAAAAGAATGAATATATATTGCATTATGCACGGGTTTGAAGGCTGCTCACGTGAGGAGGCGATGAGATGAAAAAATTTGTGGTGTTCTGAGACACCACTCGTTATTCGTGAGGCGTCAAGAAAGCCAGCCGATATGGCGTCTGGGGATGGCGCATGAGGTATCCAAAATTTAGACTTAAAACAAATTTAAATGAAAATTACCTAAACTTAAGTCAAACAAAATGATATGTGATAAATATGAAGATAAATGTTAAATGAAAGAGAAATAGGGGAAGAACAATTAAGAAAAATTTTGGAAAGACTAAAACACTCATTTAAAATGGAAGTAAAAATTTGGGGAGACTAATATTAAACTCACAAACTCTAATTGCAATTTTGTATGGCTTAAATTGAAGCGGTAAAGTGAGTTTTTTTTATTCAGATTCCTCAAAATTAAACAAGCTTAATTGAAACTTGGGGAGACAAATGCCAAACTCATAAGAGACTTACAATAAACTTAAAGTCTAATTTTCAAATAAATATAGAGTTTGGTGTAGAGTTAAGAATGAATCTAAATTGAGTTTAAAAACTCTTATATGAATATGAAGATGATTCTTATCTTGTAATAAAGCAGTAAATTTAAAACGATAACAATTAAAATTGGCGTAACTTATCAAAAGTGATTTAAATTGAGATAATCGAGTTAGGAGAATTGCAAAAACTCAACAAGTAAATTAAGTATAAGTAATGTTTTTAAAGCTACAATCTAAATCAAAATCTTTCATCGCGGATCTAATTATTTATGCTGAAGAAACAGGAGACACTAAATTAAATCTTACATGAATGAAGGAACTTTCCTTCAATCAAAACAACGAATGAAGGAACTTTCCTTCAATCCAAAAATAAAAAAAATTTCATTCTAATTATGATTTTTAATGTCGGTGATTTCATTAATTAGATAAAATTATCTAATGTATAAATATTTGCATGTGCTCGAACATAAAGATTAAAGTGCAAATTTTAAACTCTGAAAAGGCCGTGCAGACTAAATTGAAATCAATTAGATATTAATCTGAAAAATCTAATAAGATACTATATCGATTTATAACGTCTTCTATGTCACCGGATATGTAATTCTTTGTACAAGCAGACAGAAGATGACACTAAGTTATATGTTGCTCGAATGAAGGAGCTTTCTTTCACTCCAAAAATAAATGAAATTTCATTCTAATTATAATTTTTAATGTCAGTGATTTCTTTAATTAGATGAAATTATCTAAGCTATAAACTCCTGCATGTGTTCCGCCTTAGAATTTTAAGTGCAAATTTTAAAGTCTGAAAAGGCTACGCAGACTAAATTGGAATCAATTAGATATTAATCTGAAAAATCTAATAAGCTACTATATCAATTTACAACGTCTTCTACTCTGGATCAGAATTCATACAATGAAGACGATACTAAACTAAATAGAATGAAGAAGCTTTCCTTCAATACAAAAATTAATTTCATTCTAAATTATGATTTTCAAAATCAACGAAATCACTAATTATGAAATTATCTAAGTATAACACCGTGTCTTCCACATGTAGATTTCAATCGCAAATTTTAATGTCAAAAGCAGAGAAAGTTGAAATTAAATAAAAATCTGAAATCAATCTCATAATTCAAAAATAAATATTACATAAAGTCTTAAATACACCTGCATGGGCTCCGATACTATGTTGAATGTTTAGATTCAAGTGTCTGAGGATATCATGGCTGTTTCCTACTTTTGGACTGTCCGAAGTTAACAAAACCTAAAAATCTATTATATAAATTTCAACTTAAGAAAATATCCGGTAAACCGATTCTATCAGATCTAATAATCTAATACAGCCTAAACATATAGTTGATAGGATCTAAAGCTCTTAAATATATTTAAATTAATCAATTTTTCAAATCAAATCCAACTCAAATTAATATCAGTCTAAAAAAAATGACTTAAATGAAACTCTATCATTAAAAGCTTAAAGCATAACTCAATTTATTCACCTTCCGCAACTGTTTGTCGGGGGTGACAAATTAAGAAAACTCTAGCTCACAAATGAGCCAATGTCAAATCAAGTGTTCTACTATGTTAACTCTCAATCAATCTTTTGCCGAGCGACGCGACCCATGTCCTCCGATTACGCTACACCAAGAGGCCTCTGAGGAAGCGCATGACGAGTCTTCGACGGTTGTGGCCAGCTATTATATTACGATATCAGAATCTGATGCCCCCTGGCTCGCTTTGAGCCAAATCATAGTAGATACTTGATTGACAAACAATCCTGTAATGTAGACTTAAGATGCCTCCTGGGACAAACACCACCCTGGTCTGCAGCGATGATGACGAACACATCATTGATAAGCGATCCTTCTGGGTCAGGTTGACTACCTCCACTGGTATAGACCGCTGATGCCCAGAGACGGAACCATGGGATCTGGACGCACGCCATCATTCTCCCAACTGTGGTCAGAACGAACTGAATGAAGCCGTTGTTCAGATTTTATTATTTTCTTTGTTCAAATCCGTGTTCAAAGACGCTTTATAGTATGCTCGTGTTCGACTCAAAAAAATATTCGTTTGTTTTAGCTCATGTTCTACCGAATTGGCTCGATTTTATATTTTAATAATTTTATTTTTTTATTTTCAATTTAAAATAATTATTAAAATCTTATACTGAAAAACCGAAATACTTGACAAGAATTAAAACTAAAAATATACAATTATATAAAATAATTATATACAATCAAAATTATTATTTTTGCACTAAAAAAAGCTTTGTTACACAAAAAAAATTAAAATTAGAGATTCATTCAAAGATTCAAAAATCAAAATTATATACAATCAAAATTTATTTTATTAAATTAAATGATTTTCAATCAGAGATTCAAAAATTATTTTTTTACACAAAACTGATCACAACTTCAAATACTAATTTATAGGCTAACAAAATTTACAAGATTATATATGCATATACAAATTTACAAATTCACAACTTACATAATTTATAAATTTTACGATTTATAGTTTAAAATAAATTCAACCTAAAATTTTACATGATCATATCTGTTTACAATTTCAAAAAATAAAAATTAAGAAAATAATGAAATTATAATTTCCAAATATCGATTTAATCAAATCAATTCTTGACTTTAATGTTTTTTATAGTCTTGAGTTTTCGTATCCTCAAAGTCCAAAATCTTGAATCTTGTAATGCAATGTGTAAAACAAAATTAATTATAAAATAAATATTATGAGTGGGCTCACTAAAATAAATAATCATATAATTTTGATATCAATTTTAATCAAATCAATTCTTGAACTTTAATGTTGTTTTATAGTCTTTCGTATTCTCAATCCGTCTTGAATCTTCAATCTGCCAGTATAAATAGCAAAAATTATAAAATAAATATTATGAGTGAACGAAAATAAAATAATGTCATTTGATCATGATACAATATTTGTATGAATATTACATTTAAAAGATGATAAAATGAAAGATTAATATTAATAAGGAGGATCGTAAAAAAATAAAATAAGTGTAGCATTTGTTCCAAATTTGAAATGAAATCACAAAAAATAATGATGAAATCACAAAAAAAAAATAAAATAAGTGTAGCATCGTTAAAAAATCAAATTAATTTAAATATCGTTGATTAAATGATAGACATTAAAATTGATAAAATGTAATCACAAAAATTAAATTAAATGTTTGGAAAATACATACATAAATATCTCAAGAAGTTGCATCTATATTTATAGTTTTTTATAGCGAATTAATGTGTAATATCAGTGATTCTACATTAATAATAATATATCTGTTAAATTGAGTGTAGCGTCAAAAGATCTTATCATAACCCGATAAGGATCTGAAAGAATAAAACCGGGTGAAATTGTAATGCACAAAAGCAAAACCAAAAGAAGAATGAAAACCGACCACAAAGAAAAGAACCAGAAAGAAAAGAAAGAGGCAAGCGTGTCCACCAAATCTTAAAATCAACCAACCAAGATTCAAGGACAATTAAAGTCTTCCAAGACCATTAAGTAAAATAATATAAGCAACCAAGGTCCATCATAAGTAGTAACAAAGGAAGCATCCCACGAGGAAAAGTAGAAAACCAACCAAGCACCACACAACATAAGTCCAAGAAGCCCAAATAAAAGGCAATGCAGATCACCAAAACCAAACTTCCTCAACAAAAAAAGACTAACCTGACAGAAAGCATAATAACAACATAAAACTTATTATAAACAATGCACCCAATAGAGGCTAATATTAGGAGAATAACCAAACATAAAACCAAGGTAAACGAACGATCCAGCAACAAACAATAAGGAATTGGGAGCAATGCCAAAAAAAAAGTAGAAACTCTCAAAATATAAGGCCAATCAAATAATAGTAGTTCCCACTTAGAGGTCACCCATCCAAGTATGAAAAACTAGAAAAAGTATTTCAAGTTTAAGGAGAAAAAAGAAAGAAAAACAACAATGAAAACAAACCGACCAAAACCAAGATCAGAAAAATAAAGAACCAAACCTACCAAAACCTGCCAACAAAGAAAGAACCAAATAACCACAAACAAAGAAACCGGCCAAAAAAAGAACAATCAAAACAAAGAACCGAACAAAACAAAGATTTAAAAACTAATAACTGGCGTACTTCAATTCCATTATTATATCAACTTCATACTTGCTATACTTCAATTCATGTTTGAAACAAAACTCTAATTTAAGTGTAGAACATCAAGATTTAAACCTCATCAAAATCAATGCCATAAGCAGATAAGCAGAACAATTTGACAACAAAATCAACTAAAATAACATCATAGTTGGCATGAGAGAACAACGGGATAAATATAAGCGGATAAGCAAGACGGGGCGATGTTACTTTGATAGCGTCTTTTCTTTAAACGCTAAATATTAGAGTAAAATTAAAACTATTATGAGAAAAGTTTCTTTCTTTGCATTCGAAAACTCCATTATCTTTGCGTTAGCAACACGACCTCTCTTGTGTAACATTTTAACTCAAAATAACGACATACAATTAAGGAAAATTCTCTTGCATAATTTTGAGTTCAGTAATTACTTAAAAAAAGCTATTGAATAAAAAAATCAATTTTCGAAGTCGTATTAAATTTCATGAACAACAAGGAAAAATTAGTTCACATCACGTCCATTGAAACCTTACAAAAAAGAACAAAAAAAAAAAAAAAGCGATTCGTAAAATTGAAAATATTTTTAAACAAGTATATGACCCTTGTAGAAATTGAAAATATTGAAAATTGAAAATTGAAACCTTAATAAAGCAGTTCTTTAAAATTATGATAAAATTTCTTGATATGATTGTATCCTTCTCCAAAGCTAAATATTTTTCGATAGTTTAACATAAAGGTTCTCCTCCTCCATTAACTCTTCGAAATAAAGTAGATAATGACATTATAGAATCTGTTTATCTTTATTAAATAGTCTAAATTTAGTTGGAAAAGTACAAAGGATCTTTAATGTTGGGTTGAGTGCCTAATCCAACTAGTACATCTGAAGTGCATTGGATTTTTTTTGGTGATAAAGAGCTCTATAATCATCAAACTTCTACCTAAATCTGATTTGGATGCAGCGATGGTGATGGGAATTGTTAAAACATCCTCATCTTGGACAAAATAGGATACTTGAGAGTATTCATCTTCCACCACTCGAACATCAAAGAATCATTATTGCTCAAAAATAATCCTTCCTCCAAATATATTTGCAAATCAGTTTTGATGGTGAATAGAACGAACAACAAAATCGACAAATCTATCATCTGATCAAAGTTTGATGAAAAGGGCATCAAATTGCTTGTGATGATCCTTAACTCTGAAGAGCTTGAAACACTATTATCTCTTGAATATTGATTATATATCTCCCAAATAACATCCTGCTCTTTATCTTGGACTCTACCTCAAGAGTATATTTTAGGAAATGTAAAGTAATGAATTTCATGTTGAGATGGATCAAGCTGCATGACCAGTAGTGCATTCTCCCCAATATTTATCAAATTTAATTTTCATAGCGGTGGCCATTTGCTTGACAAATTGATCAAGAATTACTCTTCATTAAGCGGTTCTTAACATGATAGTAGGAAGAAACAAATTGGTAGTTAGATAAGAAGAACCCATTTTGTCACATTATGAAAGAAAGAAACCTTTCTGCTCATGCTATCATTCAATCTCGAAGGTAATCACTTGTAGTTAGAATCTTGATCAGCATAATGAATGAACACATTGCGGTAAATAAAAGCAAGCGTAGTAAGTGGAGTTCCACCTTGTAGGAACATCGATACATAATCCCTTTGAAGTAGGGACCCTGCTTTTAACGTCAACAAACTTATGTAAGCGAAGGAGACTTTTGAGGTATTTTACTGTCTCCTTTATTTTAACGGTTATTTGTTGCACCTCTTTCAAACCATCTTGAACCAGTATATTCAAGATGTGAGCCTTCTAACATGAAAATATGCGAAAATGTAACTTCCTCTCTTGGCGAAAATTAATTTTAAAAGCGTTACATCATTATTACTAGCATTATCAGGTGTGATAGTAGATACCTTGCAAATTCCAATCAAACAATCACATATAACATCACAAATAAAAGTACGTGTGTGGAGGATCAAGCTCGATAAAGGCGATGATTCTCTTATGCAAGCTAGAATCGTCAATAAATTGTTAAGCACATGTAGCCTGTTTGATTTGATGTCCATCAATCGTCAAAGAAAAATGAATGCTCTTAAGAAAAGTTTTCAATCTCTCTTTTTTTCCTTTTCATAAACTTTCATGATCACTTAATTGTGTTTTAGATACCCTCATTGAGATTCAATCTTCAAAAGAATATTAAAATCACGTATCCATAATCTAGCGGATACTATCACTTCATCTTTGCAATTATCTCCTGTCGAAGATGATCATAATTTTTGGGTCATGGAATAATGGAATCTGATTTGAGTGACATCAAAAGGCATAAAATTTAATTTTTTTTCTTTTATGCGATTCAACAACACTTATTCTTGGCTTGATATTTTCACATTCCTTCACATCTGCAAAGTTGTGAAGTTGTCATTTTGATTTATGAAATTTCTGCGACAATATATGCATTGTAAAGAGGGTGTACTCTCCCCATCAAAGTGATTTATAAAATACTCCTTGAAGATACTCTCTTCTACCTCTCTTAGGGTTAACATACTAGTAGTCTCAGTGTATGCTCCTGATTCAACTTGTTGTGAAGTACTTGGTATATCATTACCTACAACTAAATCACCACATGATGTAGGCGAGAATGATCCACATTAGACATGATTATGTAAATGAAAAAGAAAATATGAGTTAGACCACATACACATACACTCTCCAATCTCCATACTAAGCTCCATATTCAATGTTACTACTCTTCTCATTTAATCACTCAAAAAAATTACAACTCAAGATATACATAATTAATCTAATCTATCGACAAATCATTCGATAAATAGTATCCATAATGGCGAGCAATAAATAGTATCCATGCCAAGAGAACAAAATAATGGCGAATAAAATAAATAGTATCCATATGCGAAAAATCAAAGCGAGCGCAACATATATTTCTAAAATAACGAGCTGAGAATAATGGCGAGCAGGACAAATTAGAATGAGAAGAGTAAAAAAATATGAAAAAAATCTATGAGCACGCAATATATAGTTCCCAAATAGAGAGGCAATGAATAATGGCGGACGGGGACAAATTAGAATGAGAAAGAGTAAAGAAAATGAAATGAATAACGAATCATCCAACAAGCATAGGCATAAGATGGAATGTAGAATTGGCATGGAATAAGCATAACAGCATTTCAATACGAGGTCGACAACATATAGCATATATCAAGTGACTTAAGTCTACAAATAAAAAATCGAGTCACTGAGTGTAAAAGCTTAGAGCATTTCTCCTTTTAACATGAAATCGAAGCTTGATAAAGATAATAATGATAGCAGCATCTGAAAGTCGAAAGTCCAGTAAACGATAAAATAAGTCGATTATAAAACCAGATCGCATCAGGAGGTTCTTTTCTATTCTGAAATTACCATTCAGCAAGACTTCGTAAGACTCTTCTAGTCGGGACAAAGGATTAGAGCGAGAGAATTCGAAAGCTGAAGAGTCGAGAGTGAGAGTCGAAGGCGGCTGATAGGGTTCTTGTGAAATCAGGGAGTCGAGATATTATTCATATATCGTTCGATTGTTTTAAATCGTAGTTAACATAAATTCATATGGGATTAAATTAATACTCCATGACCTCCATTCTGAGGTAACAAATAATTAACGTATATCGTTCGATTGTTTTAAATCCCGTAGTTAACATAAATTTATATGGGATTAAATTATATCTCCATTAGGCATTTCTGAGGGTAACATACATGCTTCTGAGTTTTGTTCTGTCTTAAACATAATTAAAAAATTTCTATAATTATAATTATTAATATATTTGAGCTTATTTGATTTAAAATTTTATTAACTAATTTAATTATTAAATTAAATATAATTTTTAAAAATATTTAATGACATTATATTTTAAATAAAATTTAATATAAATTATTCATTTATTTCGAGCCGAACGCGAACAATCCTTTGTTCGATGTTCGACTCGTTTATAACGAGCAGTAGAACACGAGCTAAATGTCTCGAGGCCAGTACGTTGTGACAACGAGCTTTTTGGTGCTTACTCCCAAGGTTTAAAATTTGAAATGATGAATTTCATAATCTTAAATTCTAAAACTTCATATCTTTCTTCTTATATGTTACGCATTAAGCTAATGACTAGCTTTAATCGAAAGTTCTCTCTACTTATTGAGAAGGGTAACTAGCTTATAGAACTGTGGCCTTTATAGGAAGCTTTGGAACAGATCCCAAGTTCACCATTAAATGAGGACAAAATCTCACGGGTAGTGTCTTATCTCTTATTTCATCGCACGAAAGTTACGACTGATCCCTCTTCTTGACAATCTTGTCGAGAGGTTAAGCGAATTTTGAACCCAAGATTCGGACATTTTGGACAAGATTTTCTTTCCATCTTTAGTCATATATGTCTTTATAGTATGATAAATTTTTTGAAAATTCAAGAAAAAAATAGTGATTTAAGTGTATAATAAATTCAATATGAGACTATGTAAAATGAATCATTTCGTAGTGTATATCTTTATTACACTATTATTTTGTTCTGTAGGGCCTTTGCATCTTGAAAGTATGGGGTGAAATAGTAATTGCTTATTACTAATCCCCATCTTTCACTTTTGCAGAATGGATCTACAAAACACTCCTTTCATCGTCCAGCTAGGGCGTGGTGCGAACATCTGCCTAGCTAACGTCGTCATCAACACAGGAGATGTCGGGACTACCATTTAACTTGGTAGCTTGAGTTTCTCTCATTATACTGCGACTCGAGTACTCACCGTGATATATTCATCGAGACCATCTTTGGAAGGCCTCAGTTCTTGAAGCTCCTTAGCCATGTTAATCGTTCAACAACCAACGTGAGTTCTCCGATGAAAACTTCGTTTTCAAAGACGTCAATCAAGCCCGGTGGAAAAGCTCGTGGGCAAATTGTCTTTAATAACTCGTGCATATGTCTTGGCGAACCCTTTGTAGGAAAACATGATCATGAAGCTTCCGTGGGGAGAAAATTAACCAAAAGGCAGAGAATAAGGAGAAAGCGTTGGAGGGCTCGCAGATCCCCTTTGAGCGACTGACAAGTGATATTGCGCCAAAATCGAGTATTCCTACCCACAACAACTTTGACAACCTAAAGTGGGTAAAGAGGAATAACTTTATTGACGAAATAAAACAGTCCTTCTGGAATTAACTACATCAAGCTCCACCACCATAGAGGAGACAACCAGAACCAAGGACAGATGCCTAATGAAAAGAAGATTTCAGAGGCCTGTGGTGATGAAAAATACTGAAGCTCCACCAAGAAAGTTGCCATCTCTTCTGGTAACTAGCCATCGAGCTCAGTACGCTTCGCATGGTGAGCATCAGAGCATGACACTTGGACCACATGTCCAAGAATCCTGCTGCTGAAAGGTCCCAGTGAAAGGGTAAACAGATATGAAGGCTAAGACCCCGTAATAAAACTTTGAATAGTGAAAAATGTGTGACATCTGATACATATACTCCGAAATCTGCCTAAAAAATAACTCATCAAAAGTGGATACCCAAAAGAAGGGATATTACTGATGAAAGACATGATGGTCGACACCCTGGAGATTCTTCTAGGAAATCCCATCGCCAATCAGTTTCACCCCTACAAGAGAAAGTTGACTTTGATCGCAGTCCTTTAATAGAAGTAGTGTTTGTTCCACATTGAACCGGAGATCCACGAAAATGTCGATCGAATTGGGTATTCAAGAAAATAATGAAGACTGAAAGTGGTAGTTCTATATGGTCGAGATATAGTAAACTCTCTCGACTCCATCGACAATAACATGAATCGGGGAACTGAACTTCGACATTTATGAAGAAGAGTTATCACAGAAGCAAGTAGAAGATGGATTTTCAATCTTTGCTGAAGATGAAGAAGCAGAAGATCAGAATGAGAAAGAGATCATGGGTGTCGGCCATATAGTTGAAGGAAATGATCCGGCTGATGCTTTTATACTCGGCGTCGTCAACAACAATAACTCTCGCAAATGCACAAGGAGAAGGACAGTCAAGTTCTTCCTGAAAATGAGCAGGGAGCAACAAAGAAATAGAAGAATAAGAAGAAGAGCATGTCTTGATTGGCCATGTATAGAGAGCAAGAGAAATGTAGCATCAAATGGAGGTTAAAGACAAGGAGATTGCACAACTTGGTGCTAAAATGAATGATATGATGATACAAATGAACATCATGATGGATATATTGCAGACGAATATCACATCAAGTGCAACACCTGTCTTGTCTGCTAATCAACAAACAGTCAATAATACAACTTCTATACCACCAATCGCTCTAGTACCTCAAGCTCCTACAGTACATGCTACGCATTAAACGAGGAACGAAATTAACCCACTACCTCTCCATTCGACAATTCAAAATTTGGCTAGCACACAGAGAGCAGTAACAGCTGCTCAGCTGGAAAAGATAATCAATAAAAAGATAAAGATAGTCATAGCCTCAAAGCAGGCTGAAAAGCTGGTGAGTAAGGGTTGCCTTTATCCAGCTGAATATGTTCAAGTGTCGTACCCGAAAAGTTACTCAGTGTCGAAATTCAATAATTTCAGTGGGCTTGATAATTCAAAACAACATCTAGCCCAATTCAAGGCTACTTGTGGTAACACAGGAGAGAACGATACCGCTTTTTTAAATCAGTTCATCGGTAGCAACTCGCTTCGAATGGTATGCAGAATTGTCAAATGATTCGGTTAAAACCTTTGCTGAATTAGAAGCTATATTCGTGAAGAGGTTCGCCAATGCAACTGAGTAAATCACAATCGCTGACCTTGTCTTGCTGAAAAAGAGGAAATATGAGTTAGTGACAAAATTCATAAGTGAAACTTTGAAGTGAGCAACAATTGGAAGAACATGTGATCCAATTGCTAATGGGCAATATGGATGATAAAATGACACCATTTTTTATGTATGGCGTCGATTGCAATATTCCGTGACTTGCTTTCGATAGGGGACTAAATTCAAAAATTTGAATCGCAAGTCAAATCTATCAGATAAAGCAAAGAGAAACAAACCTTCAGACTCAAGAAGAAATGAAATTCATACCGCTTCCTACAGCTCAAATGGTGAAAAGCGGGTGATATATAATGTGGATAAAGGAAAACAACCTATGTACAATGATGATAAGAGTAAAAAGCCTATATATTCTAGTCCACAGCCAAAATTGGTATTAGGAGGCAATGACAAACTTCAAACTTTTTCAAGTGATAGGGAGCGTCCAAAACAAGCGACAAGAGATGATGAGCGAATGCGACCATCTCTTAAGGAAAAAATGAATAAATATTATTCATTTAGAAGAGACAGTGTGACCAAATTATTTCGATAAGCAATGAAAGTTGGTTTACAATTACCATAAATTAAAAGGCGAAGAAGGCATCAATTCGATAATCCAAATTCTTGTTCTATCATGATGATGTCACCCGAAGATTGTTATGTCTTTAAGGATTGGCTAGAAAGGAAGTATCGACGAGGTGAATTTACATTATTTGACAGTGTTCTAGTCAATCCTAAAAGAGAGTCTACAAGGATGATTAGTCCTCTTCCGTATTATCCATTAAAGACAAAAAGAAGGAGAAATCAATTTAGACTGAAGAATAAGAAACTGTAGTCTCCAAAAAGATCATGAAAATGCTGAAGCAGCTAAATGACGTCCATAGTGTTAAGTGAAAATCACAGCTTGAATCTATATTGGACTTAAGAGAGATATCTAAACCAAGTATTTGGGCTTCTCAGCGGCATTCTGATAAGGCTACTTCGTCATAGCATGAGAAGCAGTCTATTAAACGCAGACTTCATAAATTAAAGAAGCTGGCTAAGAAAAAAAGAAAGAGAACTCAAAAGATCATTAACAATCTAGAGAGTATCACCCGGAAAGAGCCATTTAGGCTTGCACTTCATGCTTAAATTTGCATTCTTGAATCGGATGAAGAAGATAATGGTGAA
The DNA here is from genome assembly GCA_021442155.1 of Cymbidium sinense. Lineage (NCBI taxonomy): Eukaryota > Viridiplantae > Streptophyta > Magnoliopsida > Asparagales > Orchidaceae > Cymbidium > Cymbidium sinense. The sequence continues at coordinate 128,473,661 of CM038223.1, forward strand.
TCTTGTCCAGTAGAGACATGCTGAATCAACTGCGTGATGTCAGATGTTCTTCAGCATCATTTACTCCAAAATGACAAGGGTAGTCAGACAGACTCGACCAACCCGTCAAAATTCTTATCAGGAAAGCAAGAAGAACCTAAGGAGCTAACGTCTGAATTTTGTTTAATGACTCAATAAGATAATAACAGTTCAGATAAAGATCTATGTTTTTCCGACGGAGAAGAGTCAGACTCATCGATATCATCACGTATGAAACGTATGATGTTGAAAATGAGTCTAACCCTTTTTGGCCAACCTTCCAGAATAAGAAGGGAATTTGAAGAAACTACTTCAGAAAAATCTGAACAAGATAAAGTGATTCAAGTTCAGTTGAGAAATAGTAAAGTCCTACCACCTTCATCAAAGAAGGGAAATGCAAATAAAGACAAAGACAAACAAATTGAAGTCAACGAGGATATCATTCTCAAAAATCTTAAAATGAAGCCTAAATCAAGCGAAAATATAGACTATAATATTCTATCACATCTGAGAAAAATTCTTGCGCAACTGAGTGTGTACGAGGCTCTCTTGATATCAAAAGACTTCTGGGAAACTTTGATATAGGCTCTCAAGGATCCGGAGAGTTATGAAGCTTACTTTGTTGAAAAATGCATGACTGAAGCATTGTAAACTTAAGATCTCCCAATAATCACATTTTCTGAGGAAGATTTTATGTTGGGGGAATGGATCACCTCTCTTTATATTCTTGCAGTGATGACATCTCGTCGAATATTAATTGATCCGGTTCTTCTATCAATCTTATAAGTTTAAAGGTATTAAGAGGATTATCACTTCATATCCAATATCTTGGGAGAGATAAGCTGATGGTTCATGGTTTCAATGAAAAAGAGGAGAAAACTCTAGGTTCTTTTATTTTCTTGCTTAAGTTTAGGGATTTATATACAAAAGTCAAGTTTCATGTAATCGACACCGATACTTCATTTAAAGCTCTCTTGGGTCGACCATGGCTGCATGAGTATAGCATAGTCCCATCAACTATGCATCAATGTATGAAGTATCTGAAAGATGGAGAAGAATTCAGAATTGTCGGTAACCTACAATCATTTTTTATCAATGAAGCAAAGATTTATGAAGATGCAAAGTACTTCATCCCTAAATAGCCTAAGCCAATAGAGCCTCTTGAAACAGTAGCATCCACTTCAGGAACTAAAAAGCAATTTCACAAAGTGAAAGAGCATAAGCAAAGTGGAAGAAAGAAGGCAATGCCGACTCTCCCTAAAGCACTTGATTCTGTGCCTAAATCAAGAAAATCAGTTCCTCATTTGGGAAGTGGCATGGAAGAAGAAGAAGATATGCCTATCAAACTTAAGGGAACTTATAAGCTTTCAAGAAAGACAGAGTATGAAATAAATGATTCAGGTTCAGACTATGACTTTGAATTTACTTATGAAAATAAAGTTCAGAAGGTCGCATCAAAGCGGATAGCTTACTTGGCAGAGTCAGATGACTCCTTCATAATTATACCCATCCCACAATAGTACTCAAAGAAATCACTCTACTGGAGGTTCATAACATTGAGAAATTGATAACCTTCTATGTACCGCCTTTGAGTGAGAGTGGCATAACAGAAACTCTATTTTACAAATTTGAAGAGTCCCAACCTCACAATTTTGATCAGCCTGCTCAACATTGAAATTATGATGAGATAGTGTCAACAAAAATACCAATATATTATCCGCAGAAGCAGTGAATAATGATGCATAAACTTGGAATTCATATTGGACTACTAAGCATAAAACTCAAATCTTTAACAGGATGTAGAGCCAAAGAAGTTCTCAAACATCACAAAGAAGTGATAAGTTTATCACTAAAGGTCTTGTATTCATCTACAAATCTTGTCAAAATAAAGCTTGTTATAATATAATAGAAGCTGAGATCGAAACTAATAGTGATGAAGAAGAGGATCTCCATGAAATTCTTCTCACAAATGATGAAGAAGCAGAAGCTGAGCTTGCGCCTGAAGAACTCGAAGATGGTGGACAAATAACTACTATGGAAGAACTTAAAGAAATCAACCTAGGAGCTATTGATGGTCCCCGTCCAACTTTTGTCAGTGACCTACCTGATGAAAAAGTTGAAAAGCTAAAAATGCTACTTTGTGAATTCAGGGATTGCTTTGTTTGGACATATTCGAAATGCGCTTATCCGATATAGCTTCATAAACTAAATATTAAACCGGATCAGCTTGTTAAGCAAGCTCTCCGAATGAGATTGAAGATTGAAAACGATAATTGAAACTAAGAAGAACGGTCGGCGGGCTTCATCCGGGAGGAGAAGTATGCAGATTGAATAGCTAATATTGTCCCAGTTAGGAAGAAGAACGACCAAATCCGTCTCTGCATTGACTTCAAGGATCTAAATACGGCGTGCAAAAGATGATTTTTCACTTCCAATATCAGAACTACTAGTAGACAACATTTCCAACTATGACATGTTCTCATTCATGGACGGCGTTGGGATACAACCAAATCAAAATAACGAAGGTGAAAAAAACATCGTTCGAACACTATTGGCATATTGCTACCGCTTATACCATTTGGTTTAAAAAATGCTAGAGCTACATACCAAAAAGCCATGATGCGTATTTTTGATGAATTGATTTACCAGAAGGTGGAATGTTATGTTGACGATTTGGTTGTGAAAAACTTAAATCGTGAAAATTACTTTGAAGACTTGAGAATTATATTGGAGAGAATCACGAAATATGATCTCAAGATGAATCCTCTAAAATGTGCATTCAAGGTATCCTTTGGAAAATTTCTCGGGTACATTGTACGTCACAGAGGTATTGAAATCTGTCAAAATCAAGACAATTGTGGAGATGCCTCTGCCGAAGAGTTTGCGTCAGCTTCGTTCTTTGCAAGGACAACTTGCATTCATCCGTCGATTTATATCAAACCTATCAAGATGCTGTCAACCATTTGCATAGTTGATGAAGAAGGATGCTCCATTCAAGTGGGATAAGGAGTGTCAAGGAGCCTTCAATAGCATTAAAAGCTATCTGTTAAATCCACCAATCCTTGCAACGCCTATTCCTGGAAAGCCCCTCATACTATACACAACTGCATTAGAAGAGTCCCTTGGAGCATTATTGGCACAACACAATGAATAAAGCAAAGAAAATGCTCTTTATTATATCATTCGAAGTTAATAGGAGCAGAAACGAGATACTCTCCGATAGAGAAGCACTGTTTGACACTGATCTTTGTGGTCCAAAAGCTCTGTCATTATATGTTATCTCACAAGATTATCTTTATCTCAAGAAGTGATCCGCTGAAGTACTTGATGACAAGAGCAGCGTTGACAGGTCGCTTGGCAAGATGGACAGTATTATTTTTACAATTTGATATCACATACATTTCGCAGAAAGCAGTGAAGGGACAAGTCTTAGCTGATTTTCTCGCTGCACATCCCATCACTACGGACTCTTCTCTTAATGACGATTTGTCCGATGAGTAAATTATGATCATCCATAAAAGAGAAAAATCATAAATCTAGAAAATGTACTTTGATAGAGCCTCATCGATCAAATAAGTCAAACCTCTAAATTTTCCAAAGGCAAGAGCAGGAATCGACATCGTCTTCATAACACGCCAGAAGGGGGGATAATGAGACGATCATATGGGCTAACTGAGCCAAAAACTAATAATGAAGCCGAGTATGAAGCATTAGTGGCAGGTATTGAAGAAGTTATTTTCATATGCATTCAAAACTTGCATATTTTTGATGATTCTCAGCATATTATAAATCAAGTACTTGACATCTATAAAATCAACAAGCTTGAGTTAGTTTTTTATCACAAGCAAGTTCTCAAACTTATGAAGTAGATACCAAATATCACATTAACTCGAGCCTCTCGATCCGAGAATAGCAAAGCCGATTGCTTAGCAAAATTAGTTAAGAAAATGACAAGTATGAATAGTGATTATAACATGATCGACATATTTACTTAACGAGTCCTAAACTAGCAAAGCATCAATCCCCGCAGGTAGAGGGGTTATCAAATCTGACCCAGCAGGACGTGACTCAGGTTGCTCCTCATACTCCCCGAAATCAACAAGAAGTTGCACGAAGAAGAGCTAAGCCTGACATCGCTTCAGAAAAGCAGTGAAAAGTCTTTATTGTAGAAGAGCTATATGATTGGAGACAACCCTTCATCGACTATTTTAAAGAAGACAAATTACTAAATAATAAATCACAAGCAAGTTCTCAAACTTATGAAGTAGATATCAAATATCACATTAACTCGAGCCTCTCGATCCGAGAATAGCAAAGCCGATTGCTTAGCAAAATTAGTTAAAGAAAATGACAAGTATGAATAGTGATTATAACATGATCGACATATTTACTTAACGAGTCCTAGAACTAGCAAAGTATCAATCCCCGCAGGTAGAGGGTTATCAAATTTGAGGTGCGTGACTCGGTTGCTCCTCATACTCCCAAATCAACAAAGTTGCGAAGAAGAGCTAAGCGACATCGCTTGAAAGCAGTCTTTATTGTAGAAGAGCTACATGATTGGAGACAACCCTTCATCGACTATTTTAAAGAAGACAAATTACTAAATAATAAATCACAAGCAGTTCAAATCGAAAAGACAATATTGCGCTATGCTTTCGTCAACAACACTTTATATCATAGATCATTTGAGCAAATGTGGCTATGATGCCTAAATACAGATGAAAGCTCCAAAGTGATGTTTGAAGTTCATGAAGGACTTTGTAGCGTTCATCAGTCAGGTCCCAAGATGACAATAAAGATAAAAAAAGATGAGTTATTATTGACAATCTATGGTAAGAGACTGCATTAATCATGCTAAGAGGTGTCATGATTGCCAAGTAAATGAAAATATAATCCATCAATCTCCAAATCCACTACACCTGACAGTAGCATCTTGACCATTCGAATGTTGGAATGATGTAAAATGATCGTCGTAGTACACCATTTCATCATAACATAATTATTTAAGTGGTATACCCACGAGAGTGATCAACTTCTTCGCATAATGTGGTCTATAGATTTGGAGCTCGTCGAATAATTTTGATATAATACGACTTTCAAAAGTGCAAGATTTATAGATTATGTCGACAAAATTGATTGACAATATTCTTCAATATACAATCTAAGAGCAAATGGTTTGGCATAGGCTTTCAACAAGACATAGGTCAAATTGCTCAAGAAGATTCTCATTAAAAATAAAAGAGAATGACATACAAAACTAATAAAGGCTCACATGGGCGTGAACCACAAGACAGTAAAGCCACTCCTTATTCATTGGTATTTGGGCAGCTTCTTCCGAAGTTGAGTTGTATTCACTTCGAGTAGCCATCCAATACAATCTAACTGAAGATCAAAGCGCTCGTCTGAGAATGAAGGAACTTCAATGTGCTTGATGAAATTAGATTACAAGCTCATCAAAATCTAGAAGTTTATCGAGCAAAGATGTCCAGGGCTTTTGACCATACAGTGCGTCCTCGAACTTTCCAGAAAGGAGAATTGGTACTGGTGCTGAGAAGATCAATTATTCATAATTGAAAATTTGGTGACAAATTTGTGTCTAATCGGGAGGGTCCTTTTGTCATTGAAAAAGTGTATCAATGAGGGACATACTAATTCATTGACTTAAAGGGTGAAAGATCAATGCTGCCAATTAATAGTCGATACTTGAAAAAGTATTATACATGAGAAATATATTCCCGAAGTACAATAGAAATTCTCCTGCAAGACAGGGGACATTTTGTTTAGTATATATATTTAGGTCGACATTGTGCTTCATGTCGAGAACCCTAAATAAATATACTCACTCGAGATAAAAAAAAGCTTTTATGTGAAAATTCTCCTATTATACATGGGATATTTTTAGATTTAGATACATAGACGAAAGCAATGTTACATGTTAAAACCCTCTTAAGAGTCTATCAATTCAAATGTTGATGTATTTGCGTATTTTCATCTTGAAAGTTTTTCTAAATGTGCTTTAAAATTCCCCCTACAAGGGGACATTTTTTTAGTTTATATCAAGTTTATTTGAGTTGACGTTACATTGTAAGATGAAATTCTCAAATATGTTCTGATTCAAGTTGACATTGAGTTTTACGCCAAAATCCCTGAATATATCCATAATTGTCATTGTTAAATTGCAGGTTCTTACGGAAATAAAAAGAATCTATTGCTATGCAGGAAAAGACAACCCTAAAATGTCAAAAATTTATCTCCCAGATTTGCCAAATTCTGGAGAGCAATCTTGGAAGCTTCAATCAACTGAGTTGGAAAACATCAACCTTTACATTTCGAAGTCTAGGACATGGATGAGTTCTAAAGGTCGAACTCAACAAGCCCATAAATGGTCGAATTGCTGACGTTCTCCTTACTCAACAAGCCGTAAGAGAAGGCCGCAGTGAAAGAGCCCCCGTTCGTTAGTCTGATCACAAAATAACCAACCCACTACAGCTTAAGTCGAAGACTCGAGTAGGTTCTAAAGGTCGAACTCAACAAGCTCAAATGTGGCCAAGTTGCTGACGCTCTCCTCACTCAACAAACCATAAGAAAATGCCGTAGTGAAAGAGCTCTTGCTCGTCAGTCCAATGATGATACTTTGTCAAACAGGATCCAACTTAGTGATTATAAGCAACAGGATCCAAGAGATCTTTTCTTGATTGATAGATCGAGGAAATCTCTCTCTTGATGCGCCAAATCAATATATATTGCTCGTAGGGTGATATCTCAATTTATTCTCAAATGATCTGATCAAACACAAAGCACTGATCAAGGCCAATCTTTTTATCAAGTGGTCAAGCGAAAAGCGAAGGAATTCCATTTCATACAAAGTCGGTAAAGGAATTTCGTGGTTATTCAGTCTGTTAAAGCACACGTTGCTAGATTAATAATTCAACATTAACTCTATATAAGTTGGAAGCCTGGGTCATCTGTACGCACTCTTCAATGAATCCGTCAAAAGCAGCAGACACATGATTCGTGGCGTACACACACTTCCTGAAAAGTCAATATGGACAAATTAGGTCAGTCCTTCATCAAGTCCGTCAAGCTTAAAGCTAGGACAGAAGGAATTTCAAATCAGACTAAGTACGGATAAACCAATTCTCCAGCGGAGTCTTTCATCAAAACAAATAAACCAATTCCTCTATCAAATCCAACCAAGCACGAAGCTAGAGTTGGAGGAGGCTCAAACCTGCAATGATATAAAAGAAAGAGATCTTCAGCAAAGCCATTGAAGCAGAGAGTAGATGATGTAAGCACTCTTATCAATCCGACAAGCCGAGTCTGACAAATCGGTCAAGCCCGTCATTTAGCATGTCCTGAATAAGGCAGCATCTAATGACAAATCTATCAAAGCTCGTAAAATATACTGTCAGTTGAAATGATCTAAGTTCTGCGGTCAGCCCAAAGGGTCAACTAGTTCTCAACAAACGTGACTTGCTCCATGCGCAAAGCACATTTGTTGGGGGCATTTATTGACCTCCACATATGTGTCATAAGTTGGGTCAAGCCGAAGTTGACGGATTTGGAGGTGACGCATCGAAGATCAAAATGCCGACGTCACCAAAAATGGTCGAAATGACCTCCGATCGACGATGGACTTCGCAGCCGCGTTCAGAACGTCAAAATTGATTGAAATATACATATTGCACAATCTAACGATCAACCGATCAAGCAAACGAGCTATCAATGTGCCAACGCGCATATCGGAGTCGGGAAGTTGCGACAATGTCCAAACGACATCCATTCATGAAATTGATTACACCGTTAGCAAAATGTTGAAAACTATCAAATGGGACTGCCTACGCTCAATTTGGATGAGTCTGTGCAAATGTCAAATATCAGAAGTGACAGCATGCAAATCGAGGTTGAAATGCACTGGACGTCGTCAAAATCAACCCAAATGATTTCCGATCGACGAAGGGACTTCGCCATCACGTTCAAAATATCAAAATTGGTCAGAATATAAATATTGCACAACTTGATGATCAACCTCAGCGATCGAGTCAATCGCGCACATCGAGGTTAGAGCGGCGAAAATCAAATGATCTCCGTTGAAATTGATTGCGGTTAGCTTCAACATCAAAATCTATCAGTAAAACTTTCCCTCAATTGGACAAATGCGTCGAAAATCTGGTCAGCGGTGACGCGTATTTTGAAATTGACTCAATTGGCCGACCAAGCCTCCGATTCGAAACGGTTGTCCGTTGTGTTGAACGTCGAATAATCTTATATATATATATATATATATATATATATATATATATATATATATATATATATATATATATATATATATATATATATATTGATTATCTGTCGCATTTGTAAAATTCACATTAAAGTCGATTAAGCAATAAAAAAATATATTTAAAGGCCCCAAACTAATCTAAATCCACTCATCTCACTCGGTTCAACCCGACCGGCCCTAATTCATGCGTGACCCGACCCGCTCGGTCTCCCCTCTTCCGAACGAAATTCCTCTTCACGCAATTGAGCCGCACGGGGCGTTCCTCTTCTCGGCCGAAGGAAACCCATGCATGCGAGCTCTCGTTGAGCGACAATGTCATCCTCTCCCCGTTCCCCTTTCTTCTTCTCAACCGCAAGGGAAAAGGGCAAGAGGACCAAAAACGGCTCCTTCTTCTGATTCGCACACAAAGAGGTACCTCTCTTCCTACTCCGATTCCCCTCCTCTAAACTGAAAAAGAAAAAGGCAAGGCCCCTTTTTCTCCTTCCCCCTTCTTCTTCTTCCTCTTCCTTCTTCTTCCTCCTGCTCCATTTCATCTCTTCCCACATTTGCAAAATCAGGAATTTAAGATAAAACAATGGAGAAATGGGATTTATGTTTATGTATGATTTTAAGTTCTCATTTCTTCTGTTGATGGAATTTATGTTAATCCTGCTCAAATCATGCTATTGCTCCTTAATGTGTGAAATAGGAGAGGAAGCTTGGTTGTTCTTTCTTTTTCTGTGATAATTTGTCTTCATTTGTTCTTTAATATCATTCATTTGGCTTTAAAGATACCAAATCGATAGGAAATGCATATGTGCTTTCAGTGATCACAATAACGTTTGTCACAACCTGCCTTATATTCCTCATCATCACCACTGTGTGGAACCAAAACATTCTCTTTGCTACTCTCTTCACTCTCAACTTTGGTTCTGCGGAGCTTTTCTACTTATCAGCCTGCCTTACCAAGTTCCCACATGGAGGCTGGCTTCCTCTTGTCTTCTCCATGATCATTCTATTTGTTATGGCTATCTGGCATTATAGTACATCAAGGAAACTGTCTTATGAGCTACAGAACAAAGTGCATTTTGACAACATTCTCAACTTCAGTGCTGGCCTGGTCTTGTTCGTGTTCTTAGCGTTGGTTTTGTCTTCTCAACCATCCCAAATGCCATCCCTCCAGTGTTTTCTCACTTCATCACCAACTTCCTTGCCTTCCATTGTACTGTAAACTTTGTAAGCATGAAGACTGTGACCCTCTCTTTCTTCTCTTGCTGACGAAAATCGATCACGTAGGCGGTTCTTCTTCACGTCGTGTCGCTCCTCATTACCTTTCCAATTTTCTTCGCCCGAGGGCTCACCGTCATGAAGCGGGTTTTTCTTTCGGTTCCGGCGTCGCCCTCCCTGCATCGCCTTTCCAATTTTTGCTTCGCCGTAACCGGAGGAGAATCCCGTCATGAGGTGTGTTCTTCTTTCGGTTTCGGCGTTCTCCATTTCCTTCCCCGACCCTTCTCGGCCAGGAGAGGAACAAATGATAGGCGGTTCTTTTCTTAGTTTTGCATATCCAACCTCTCTTTGCGATCTTTGTGCTGAAAAAAAAAATGAGTCGAATATGCGATGTGAATGTGGATATATATACATATTTGTGTTATTTTTTGCGGGTTTGAAGGCCTCGTCTCGTGAGGCGACGATGATGAAAATCATCGCTGTCATGAAGCACCAACCTTCGAATGATCAGAGTAAGCCAACATCTAGTAGATGTCACTCCTCCTAGATGAAATGTTGTCGAAATTTTATCTAATTTTTAGACTTAGAAAAAAAAGAAAAAGGGAATGAATATATATTGCATTGTATGTTTTCTTTCAGGTTTAAAGGCCTCGTCTTGCTCATGAGGGCGCGACGAAATGAAAAATCGATTGCGATGTTGCAAGACACCACTTGCTACATTCATAAGGGCGTACCGAGAAAGTCAAAACACAATGTAGCCCCCTACATGGGGATGACGTCGGGAGGCTGCCAAAATTTAGATTAAAATTCAAGACTTAAACAAATTCAAATGAAAATTACCTAAACTTAAGTTAAACAAAAGGATATGTGATAAATATGAAGATAAATGTTAAATCAAAGAGTAATAGGAGAAGAGCAGTTAAAGAAAATTTTGGAAAGAATAGAACACTCATTTAAAATGCAAGTAAAATTTGGAGAGATTAATATTGAACTCACAAACTTTAATTATAATTCTCTATGCTTAAATTGAAGCGGTAAAGTGAGTTCTCTTTTATTCAGATTTTTCAAAATTAAACAAGTCTTAATTGAAACTTGGAAGAGTCAAATGTCAAACTCATAAGAGACTTACAATAAACTTAAAGTCTAATTTTCAAATAAATATAGAGCTTGGTGTAGAATTAAGAATTAATTTAAATTGAGTTTGATAACTCTTATATGAATATGGAGATGATTACTATGCTAGCTAATAAGCACGAGTAGGACTAAAGCAATAAATACTAAAACTGGCATAACTTATCAAAAGTGATTTAAATTGAACATAATAAAGTTGGAAGAATTGCAAAAATTTAATAAGTAAATTAAGTGCAAGTAATGTTTTAAACTACAATCTAAATCAAAATACTTTCATCGCCACCGGATCTGCAATTATTTGTACGAGCAGACAAAATACGACACTAAATTAAATGCTACATGAATGAAGGAACTTTCCTTCAATCCAAAAATAAAAGAAATTTCATTTTAATTATGATTTTTAATGTCAGTGCTTTAATTAATTAGATGAAATTATCTAAGTTATAAATACTTGTATATGCTCGGACATAGAGATTTAAAGTGCAAATTTTAAAGTCTGAAAAGGCTGTGCAGTCTAAATTGGAATCAATTAGATATTAATCTAAAAAATCTAATAAGTTCTTATCGATTTACGTCTTTGCCGGATGTAATTTTTTTGTCTGGCGGTGACGACTAAATTAAATGTTGCGAATGAAGGAACTTGATTCAAAAATAAAAGAAATTTCATTATAATTATGATTTTTAATGTCAGTGATTTTATTAATTAGATGAAATTATCTAAACTATAAACACTTGCATGTGCTTGGACATAGAGATTTCAAGTGTAAATTTTAAAGTCTAAAAAGTTTGCGCAGGCTAAATTGGAATCAATTAGATATTAATCTAAAAAATCTAATAATATACTATATCGATTTACAACATTTTCATGCGACTTCTTTGTCAGAAAACGGATAAGGCGACACTAAACTAAATACTGCACGAATGAAGGAGCTTTCCTTCAATACCAAAATTAAGGAATTTCATTCTAAATTATGATTTTCAAAATCAACGAAATCACTAATTAGTTGAAATTATCTGAGTTATAAATACCTGCATGTGCTCTGACATAGAGATTTCAAATACAAATTTTAATATCTGAAAAGGCGTGAAAAGTTTAAATGAAAATGAAATTAATCTTAATTGAAATAAATACTACATAAAGTCTTTAAATACACACATGGTGACCTATCTTTGAATGTTTAGATTCAAGTGTTTGAGGATGTTCTTGTGATTGCTTCGGTTTAGTCGGATTGGTAGGGTTAAAACCTAAAATCTATTATATAAATTTCAACTCAATAAAATATTTGGCGATTTTGTCGGTGATAATAGATCTAATCCTCGTTAGCTAGCGAGTTGACGATCTAAAATTTCTTAAATATGTCAATTTTCAAATCAAATCAAACTCAAATTAAATATCAATCTAAAAAAAATAGCTTAAATGAAACTCTATCATTAAAAGTTTAAAACAAAACTCAATCTATCCACTTTTCGCAACTGTTTGTTGGGGGTGATAAATTAAGAAAACACCTGCTCACAAAAGAGTTAATGTCAAATTAAGTGTTCTACTATGTTCACTCTTAATAAATCTTTTACGAGTAAGGACGTGGCGTGTTCCGGCATGGCCGATAGGCTCCAAATGAAGCGATTCTGACAGAGTCCTTTGATGGTGGTTTAGCGGTCGACTTACATTATGATCGTGATCGTATGTATGCTCCCATACTCGCTTTGAGTTGTGAATCATAGGGTATACTTGATAGAAAATAACTCTCATCGGTAGGTGACTTAAGCATGTCTCTTGACAAACCACCCAGTTCAAGAATTTCTTGGGCGATGTAATTCATATGTTCGCGATAAGGATTCGTCGGGTTGGGTTACTACCTCCTCGATTAAGTAGGTAGGGACATGGCGAGATGATGGAACCATGAGATCTAGATCGGGTACGTCATCATTCCCCCAACCATCCGATTTAAGCTGAAATGATGAATTTCATAATCTTAAATTCTAAAACTCCATATGATGCTACTATATGCTACGCATTATGCGACCTAATGGCTAGCCTTAATCGAAAGTTCTCTCTCTCTTATTGAGAGGGGTAATTAACTATAGGGGCTTGCACCAATAGGAAACCTGGAACCAGATCTAAAGTCCTCGCCAAATGAGAACGAAATATCTGGATAGTGTCTTATCTACTATTCCATCCTCGAAAATTACGACGCCAATCACTCTCTTCTGATATTGTTGAGAGGAGATTGGTGGAATTTTGAGCCACAAAGAGCTTAATGATTTAGTATTTCTTAAGTCATAAGTGAGGATAGTTTTTGACTATCAATGTTTGCTTGTTGTTTCATGTTACCATTGACTGACATTTCAGTCTTTTGAAAGGATGTTTATTTCCTAAAATTGCTATGCCTGTTGAAGTGTTTGTGTCACTTTTTATTGCGCTTGTTCACCCAGTCCTTTTTATTGAGCATCTCCGTCCATGACCACTTATAATATGATAGAGCATTAAGTGCATTTTTATTTTAGTCTTGTGCAGAATAGGATGATGAGAATTATTTTTATACCTTCAACTATAAAGGGCTCAAAGAATTAAAGTCAAAAGAAGCCTTAATTGAAGTATTTTAAGTTGATGGACTTATTAGGTAGTCCAAGAGTATAAGGGAGGTGCATTCCACATTGAGTACCGTTGTGTGCCGGAACATTCACGGTAGTAGAGTAAATGTATATAACATTTTAGCTTTGTGCAAAGATCAAGCATATACACGGATAAGAGAAGGATTGTAAGACAAATGTGAGATTTTACATTAAAAACTCAATAAAGGGTAAAAGCCATGAAATTTGGCCAATTAAAATAATTATACTAATGTATATTAACAATTACAACCCTTTTTCATCACTAGAAAAGGTGTTGATACAATATAATTGACATAAATTATAGATAATGGACTCAAATATAAGTGATGACGTGAGTTGACAATGTGCATTGATCTTATAGGTGATGCACGTGTCAACAACATACATCGATCTTAATGGTGATGACGTGTGTCAATACTATGCATTGACCATATAAGAGGTGACATGCATCAACATTGTTGGCAATGGTGAATGCCGACGATACAAGTGATGGCATAGCTGAATGATAGTGATCATGAGAATGTAGTTGGGTACTGTGATCAGATGACCATTATTAAATGATGACGGTAAAAAGGTGGTAGTCGATTAATGATAGTTAGGTGGCTATAGCTAGATGATGGTAGGCGGGTGGTTGTAATCTTGTGACTATAGTCTGATAATTGTGGCCGAGCATCTATAGTCGAGAAACTATAGTCGATTGTCAAAGGTTTGGTGACCGTAGTCGAGTGTTAGAGGTCAAGCTGACTTTAGTCAATGAAGACAATTGTAGTTAGGCAATAAAGGATGGGAAACCACAATTGGTTGTCAGAGGATGGGAGGTCGTAGTTGAGCGACGAAGATTAGGCAACTATAGTCTAGTGACAAAGATGATCGACAATGGTCAAGCGACTGTAGTCATGCTATCAAAGTAGAGCGATGGTGGTTGGGGGATCGTAGCTGGGTGATCATAGTCAATCATAAATGGTTGAGTGGTTGTAATTAGGCGATGACTGTTGAGTGGTGGCTTGACGATGACAATAGTCTGACAACGATGACTTGACAATGATGGTCGGGAGGTGGCTAGACATGGCCAATCGGGAGGTGGCCCGATGATGACAACCGAGAAGTGGTTTGAGGATGGTGATTGGGTAGTAGTTTGATGATGATAATCAGTGGTGGTGCTCCAACTACAACGGTCCGATGACAACTTTCAGAAGTGGTGTTCCTGGATGGTGATTAGACGACAAATCAAGGACAAAGGTCAAGTGATAGTCTAGCGGCCATTTGTGTGGAGGTGTTTGATGGCGGTGAGAGGCATCCAATGATGACGTGTGGCGGTTCAACAACTGTGATCGTGGCGGTACAACAATTACAATTGAGAGGTAGTTCGATGATGGTGGTCATACGGTGATGATCATACGATGGTGGTTGAATAATGATAGTCTGATGACAATCTGGTAATGGCTCATAATGATGATTAAACGACGATCCAACGATGGAGGTTGGGTGGTGGTCTTGCCAATCAGCGGTGTTGCTCCGAGATTCTTCAAGCTTCAAAGATCTTTTCAACTTCCCCTTCATGTGAAGAGTGAGGACTTATTAATAGATTTTGAGAGTAACATCTCTCATAAATATGGCTAAAGTCTAAACACTCCATCAAACAACTTTGAATAATCATCTCAATCATGAGATATTTTTTTGAGTATTTAATGATATCATAGTTAATTGATCTTAGATTTGTTAGATTTACCTCATCAAGACGTTCAATTTGATTATACACACGTTAATTTTGGAGGCCATTTTATAATTCAAATAATGTTCCAAAGTATCCAATAAACCTAAACTAAAAAAATTAAGTTTGTTTATCCAAATGGTAAATCCAACACCAAAAATAAACTTAAATTAATCCTTTTAAACCAAAAATGATTGGTTTAAGCTAATTTGGCAAATTTTCAGCTTAATTGATTTTTATTGCACACCTTAGTCACATTCCAAATTTGAAATTTTGTTTTAGTATGCTAATGCCTCGTTCTATGCACCATACATGCAGGGTCTATTTTTAATACATTTATAATATAATATGATGTCTAGAATTATAACTCTTAGAATTCTGTGCAACTCTTAAAATGATCAAATTATAATTATGGTAAATTTAATTTTAATACCCCATAAATTCAATTTTTTCTTTCTTCATTTCAATAAGTTTTTTAAGTTTATGAAATGGATCTGTTGTAAGTTGTTTTGTAAAGATATCTTCAACTTAATCATATTTCTTAAGGCCAACAACTCTCTTTCTCTGTCTTTCGCTTGCTCATAAATAAAATGTTATCAAATGTCTCGATGTGCTCACTCCTTCCATGATAGTCTAGAGTCTTAGCTAACACGATGGCTGATTGGTTATCATTGTTGTTTTTTATAGCTTTAAGTTGAGAAAGAGGCATTTTCTTGATCAAATTGTATGACTTATGCATATGTTGTTTCATAATATTGGATTTCATAATTAGAGAGAAGAGCAATATATTGCTTTTTGGATTGTCATGTGAATACAATATCATCCAAATAGAAAATAAATCCTCTGGTGCTTTTTCGATCATCCATATTTCTTTTATAACTGTTATCAGGAAAACCGAAAACCATGAGGTTGAAATTCATTAAAAGATTAAGGTTCATTAGAGATAGTGCCTTAGACATGGTGATATCTCTTAGCAGTTTTCAAATATTTATCCTTTGGCTCCTTCGTATATCAGCTAACCAGTCCAATGTAATAACCGAAAGTCAGAATAGAAAAAAATAATAAGAAAATAAAATGAAAAAAATCCAATTGTCACGACGGTTAGCCATGGATTGGAAAAAAATCAAAAGGGGAGTTATATTTGGGTTTGCCGAAACCGAACTCCGAAAACACGCAAGAGAGGGAGAGAGGGAGAGAGGGAGAAAGGGAGAAAGGGAAGACTTATCTTTCGTGCGTCGTCTACTGAGTGTGACTCCATGTCGACATCAGTTGGGGAAGCCATCATCGTCAGTGAGGAAGGAGGAGGAGAGACGGCTAAAGCCATGCGCTTGTGACCTAGGAAGAAGAAGGAAGGAGGAAAGCCTTGCGTGCATTGTGTTGACGGAACCGCGTGTCTTGGGAGGAAAAGAGGATCGTCGCGTGCATAAAAAAGCCGACGAGTTGAGGCTTAGGGCAAAATCGAGAATAGAAGGAAATATATAAAGGTAAGTAAATAAATAATGTATATAGTTATATGTTTAATTAAAAATTCGATTTTAATGTTATTATCTTTGATTTTAATGTTATCTTAAGTTTTAACTTAGGGTTTATAATTTTGACTTAGGGTTTATAGATTTGTGAAATGTAATTTGAGAATATGTAGAATGAATCAAAGTTAAAAGTAATTAAACCCTTACATATGAAATATAATTGAAAATTTAATAAAACCTTAAACTTATGTTAAGTTATATTATCGTTAATTAATATAAAATCATTTTAAGGGGTATGATAAACATTAAATGCAATATATTAAGTCACTTAACACTTAATATTTTATATTAAAAAAAATAATAGGATTAATAGGATTTAGATGTATTATATGACAAATTAGACATATCATTATATTAAATAAATTAAAGGTTAATTTAACTTGATTTAGAAAATAGACAATGAATATTGATGAATGTGAGCGTTAATCAATAAAAATTATACATAAGTATCATAGATAATAAATGATAAAAAAAATACGTTGCTTTTAATATTGATCTAATCAATATTTCATTTTATAGAAATTTCAATTAAGGAAATAAACATTAAAGGAAAAGATATTTAAGAGGAAACTGCAAGTTCTTACATTTATAGTAAAAATATCTTTAATTTTTTGTGATGAAATCGTATTAAATATGATTTTTTTTATGATTATGATTATTGTCTTTCGTAAATTATGTAGTTCTTGGTTCTTTTTATGTTGGATAATACTTGAATAATCTTTAGATCGTATCACGTCATTTTATAAAGTTAAGCGATTCTTGTTAGTTAATATGCATGTATATAATTATAAGTTATGAATGTGTATGTTGAAAGTGGAGTTCACCCTTATGTGCTTGGGCCTTGATAATACAAGAAATGACAAAAAAAGGCCGATAATTGGCAAATGGTAATGCTTACTTATCCTTTGGATGAGTATTGGTAAATGTTTAGATGGTGACTCACAGACGGTTGATAAATATAAAATAAAAGTTAGAAATGTTTATCATACTATCCATATATGTTTGATTGTTTGAGCAATTTCTTTTATGATACGTGTGATAACAAAAAAAAAAGCTGCATACATCTTAGTTCTCTTTGTTCTTATAGTGTAATAACATAATTAACTTTTATTGATTGTTAGTTGTTTAATTTTTTTTAGAAATCATCTTAATTAAATGGTGATAGAAGAGAGGTTATGTGAAAATTCGTATGTTATATGTTTTAAATTGTATGTATGAACTTTGTAGTATATATATATATGTGGACAAATTGTTAAATCATTTATGAATTGTAGTGGCTCTTATATGATTGGAGATTTTATTTAAGATTGAAATTGTTATGTAAGTTTTTTTTTTATTATTAGGCCGTCATTCGCTATTCCAAGCTCGGGCGAAGTGACGAGTGGTATAGTTTTATATTTAAGGACATAAATATGATCATAATCAAAGAGCCATTAGGAAGAGGATTTATGAAGAGATTTGTATGTGATTATATTGATTGATGTGATTTTAGGAATGGATTGACTATCTAAATATTATGCTACTATAGATTGTTGTAAAAAGATAGTCAAATTCAATATTCTTGAGAAGAATAATTCAAATTTGTGGCATAAGGAGTATTTCTATGATGGTATCTTGCTTAAAGTTCAAAGATGAAATGAAGGTATGAAGGTTTTCTTAGTCGATATTACTAAAGAGGTAAAGAAGTTAGAGGATATACCTGGGTGAAAGGAGTATTCAAAGTCTTTACGGATGATTTATCGGGTTTACCTCAGGTCAGAGATAGATTTCTATTGATTTAATTGAGGTCAAAACCCAAAATTATCATATAGAATGGCGATCGAAGAATTACAAGAGTTAAAGAATCTACAGAATTATTAGAGAAGGGATTTATCGAACTACATCTCGGGGAGCTCCATTATTTGTGAAGAAGAAAGATGAGAACTTAAGTATGATTATAGAGAACAAACTCACATTGAAGAATAAATATCCATTGCCAAGAATTGATGATCTTTTGACCATAGAAGGAACTGATATTTTAAAGATTGATTTAAGATCGGGTTATCATCGGTTGAGAATTAAAGAAAAGATATACTTGCATTCATCTGGTATATGCTATGAGTTTGTGGTGATGCCTTTTGGCTTAACAAATGCTTCAACTGTATTTATGGATCTTATGAATAGAATCTTTAAACTCTTCTTAGATTCATTTGTGATTGTATTCATAGATGACATTCTAATTTATTCCAGATATGAAGCAGCTCATGAAAATCATTTTTACATTATTTTGCAAGTTCTGAAAGGAAATGAATTGTATGCAAAATTTTGAAAGTGTGAATTTTGGTTAAATAGCATCATATTCTTGGGGCACATGATTAATAGTGAAGGGGTTTCAATGGATCAGAGTAAAGTCAGAGCAATAGGCGAATACCAAACCGGCCATCGAAGTCGAAGTTTCTTAGGGTTGGCGGGATATTACGAGATTCGTTGAAGGGTTTTGGCTTGTCATTACTATCAGTAACTTCGAGCGATCAATTTGAATAATTCGGTGTGAAAGAGCTTTTCAAAATTGAAGAATTGTTTAATGGCATATTACTATTCCATCGGGGCGAAGGATTTCAAATTTATAGTGATCATCATTAAGAGGCTTGGGATGTGTACTTATGTAGAATGAAAGAGTGATTCTTTCTTGAAGACAATTGAAAAATCGTGAAAGAATTATCAATCCATGATCAGCTGTGATGATATTTGCATTAAAATTTGGAGGCATTATCTATGGAGTAAGGTGTGAAGTTTTCATTGATCATCAGTTTGAAATATACTGAAGGAACTAAATTTAAGGCAAATGAGATGGTTGAACTCATTAAGGATTATGATTTAGATATTCGATATCATCAGGAGAAGAAAATGTAGTTGTTGATCTTTAAGTAGAAAAACATCAGTGCGCTTATTAGTTGATCTCAATAGGAGGAGTTGATTAAAGATTTAAAAAAATAGAAATTTCAATTATTAAATCTATAGATGATGCTTTATTGTTAAATCAAATATCTGATCAATTTAAAAAAAGATCTGAGATGTTTATCTCGAAGATGACTTCAGAAAATTTTAGATTTGGTAGAAGTAGGTCATCTGAAGATTTTGAAATGATGAAGAGAGATGCAAGTATGTAGCGAGTTTGCATTAGGATGTTGGAGATTTGAGGAAAGACATTTTATGAAGCATCATTCATTATATCTGATCTAAGCGCGTGTAAAATGTATCAAGATTTTAAGAAAAGATTTTGGTGGTGAATGAAAAAAGTGTAAATTTGAATTGTCTAAATGTCAATCATGTCGATGGTTAAAATTTGAACATCGAGAGTGGACTTTTCTGACCACCGATACGGAAAGAAATGGGACGATATTCTTATGGGTTTTATGGTTGGCTTACAGATCAGGAAGAGGATCGATCTTATTTGGGTTATTGTTGATAGGATGAACAAAATCACTGCACTTTATTATCAAACAATCTTATGTTGTTGAAAATTGAAAAGTATGTTGATGAAATGAAA
Source organism: Cymbidium sinense (assembly GCA_021442155.1). Taxonomy (NCBI): domain Eukaryota; kingdom Viridiplantae; phylum Streptophyta; class Magnoliopsida; order Asparagales; family Orchidaceae; genus Cymbidium; species Cymbidium sinense. The sequence goes on from CM038223.1 coordinate 128,493,685, forward strand.
TTGAATGTGTAAAATCTATAGTGTCCGATCGGGATGGTTGATTTACATCTAGACTGTGGAGAAAAATTCAAGAAGTTTTAGGTACGAAACTTTTTACATTCATCCATTGATGGCGGTCGAAGAATAATTCAAACTTGAAGATTTGACTTTGTATCCTTGATTTTGAGGTAAATTGGAAATTCATTTTACTTTGATTGAGTTTTACTCTGATAATATCAAGCAAGTATTGGTATGGCTCCCTATGAAGCATTGTATGGAAGGAAATCGAACGCTTTATTGGGTGAAGGCAGTGAAAGAATCATTAGATGCGGATATAGTAGATGAATGAAAAAATTCGATTGATCCGACATTATTAAAATAAAGAGAGGAAATATTATGAAGCTAAACATTAATTTAGTGAGAAAGTGGGAGAATTTGTATTTCTTAAAATGGTATAAAAAAAGCGATTTGGTAAAGTTGGAAAGTTGAGCTATATTAATTATATGAAATCTTGGAAAGAAGAGAAAGTGGCTTATAGACTACCTTCTACCATCTGAGGAATGCATGTGTTTCATACTCTTTTGAAAGTATATTCGATAAAGTAACAAATTTATTGAATTATATATTCAAGGATCTCTTTTGTGGAGCCGAGAAAGAATTATAGATTATGATGTTAAGCATCTGGGGAATAGGAAATTTCATTTGTTATCTTGTGGAAACATGGATTGGATCGAAGCGTGGGAGAAGAAGGAATAATCGAACTTTATCCTCAATTGTTTAATTAAATGTATATTTATTTCTATTAATGCCATTAATTTCGAGCACGAAATTTTTATAAGAGCGAGAGATTGTAATAACCGAAAGTCAGAATACGAAAAAAAATAATAAAAAAAATGAAAAAAAATCCAACAGCCACGACGGTTAGCCGCGGATTGGAAAAAAATCCCAAAGGGGAGTTGGTTTTGCAAGCCAAAATAGAACTCAAAACGAGAGAGAGAGGGAGAGGGAGAAAGGAAGACTTATCTTTCATGCGTTCGTTACCACAATTGAGTGAGGCTGACTCCAGCCGTCGATATCTTGGAAATCATGTCAGTCGGAGGAAGGAGGAGGAGAGGCAGCTAAAGAGTGATCTGCTTGTGGCTAGGAAGAAGAAGGAAAGCCTTTCAGCGTGCTATGAGCGCACGCGGGATGAAAAGAGATCGTGCATGTGTGCGTGAAGAAGCCGACGAGTTGAGGCTTAGGGAAAAACCGAGAAAAGGAGGAAATATATAAATGTAAGTAAATAAATAATGTATATAGTTATATGTTTAATTAAAAATCCGATTTTAATGTTATTATCTTTGATTTTAATGTTATCTTAAGTTTTAACTTAGGGTTTATAATTTTGACTTAGGGTTTATAGATTTTAAATGTAATTTGGGAATATGTAGGATGAATCAAAGTTAAGTAATTAAGTATTAAACTTTTACATATGAAATATAATTGGAAATTTAATAAAACCTTAAACCTATGTTAAGTTATATTATCGTTAATTAATATAAAATCATTTTAAGAGGTATGATAAATATTAAATGCAATATATTAAGTCACTTTAACACTTAATATTTTATATTAAGAAAAATAATAAGATTAATAGGATTTAGATGTATTATATGACAAATTAGACATATCATTATATTAAATAAATTAAAAGTTAATTTAACTTGATTTAGAAAATAGACAATGAATATTGATGAATGTGAGCGTTAATCATTAAAAGTTATACATAAGTATCATAGATAAGAAATGAATAAAAAAATACGTTGCTTTTAATATTGATCCAACCAATATTTCATTTTATAGGAATTTCAATTAAGGAAAGAAGAATTAAATGAAAGAAAGATTTAAGAAAGCTATGAGTTAAAATTGGGTATTATGTTCTTTACATTTATGGTAAAAATATCTTTAATTTTTTTTGATGAAATGCATGTTCGTATGATTATGACTTTTCATGCTATGAGTTGTGATTATTTCTTCTTTATAAATTGTGATGTAATTCTTGGTTCATGTTGGATAATAACTTGCGAATCTTTAAATCGTATTCTTGACTTATTTTATAAAGTTAAGCGATTCTTGTTAGTTATGAATTAATATATATTTGTATAATTGTATCTTATGAATGTGTATGTTGAAAGTGGAGTTCACATATAGTGTGAGCCTTGATATGTACGTCGAAATGATGAAAAAGGCCGATGAAATGAAATGGTAACTTACTTTCGCTTTGGATGAGTATTAGTAAATGTTTAGATGGTGACTCACAGGCGGGTGATAAATATAAAGTAAAGTTACGAAATGTTTATCATCTTACCGTATATGTTTGATTGTTTGAGCAAATTTATATACGTGTGATAACAAAAAAAAAAAAAAAGCGGCATCATCTAGTTCTACTTCTTGTTTCTTATAGTCTAATTGGCCATGAATTTTATTTAATTGTTAGTTGTTTAATTTTTTTTTGGTGTGAAATCCAATTAAATATAGAAGGAGGGTTATGCTTATCCCTTTAGAGAGACTACAGGAGATAAGTAATTCTGTCAGTTATGTTAAATTATGTTTAAATTGTATATTATATGAACTTTGTAGTATATATATGTGTGGATAAATTGTTAAATCATTTATGGATTGTAGTGACTCTTGTATGATTGGAGATTTTATTTAATTATTGATTCCGGTGGGGTCATGACATCCAACTTCATAAAGAATTTTTAGACTTATGCATGTCAAATTCCTTAAAGAATCTATGTGCCACCACTTTGCCTTCATCATAGTTTTGTTTCTTAACTTTGCATTCAATGGGGCCGATAGTTAAATTTTTGGAGAAATTCATTTGCATAAATTTCTTGTAACATAAAAATGTCTTCTTCTACTTGCTTTATGCCACATATTTATCATCTCAAATTCTAGAATTTGTCATGTTTAGTTTGAATTCACTAAATATTTGAGTATTGTTTCCTATGAAAAGAAGATGAACCACTTACAATACAAATGGCGAGGTTTCTCCATTCCATTTTTTAATATAAAAATCATTCTTTTGATGACATTGTACAAAATCATTAGTTTAAAAATGAGAATTAATATGGTTATTACATACTCAACGTTCTTACTTCAAGTTATAGAGTGCCTTATTTAACTTAAAAGAATTTTCTTTATTGCATCTATAACTTGTAGGTTGTTACACATTCTTCCTTTTCAAGAAAATCATTTAAGAAAGCATATTTGGCATCCATTTGAAAACTTTTTCATTGATTTTGAGCTACTATAGATAATATCCATCTAATAGTTTTTATATGGGCAATGAGAGCAAATATCTCATCATAATTATTGTTAATTTGTTGCTTATAGTCTTCAGGCACTAATCTTGATTTGTATTTTTTCATTTCTCTTTGGCATTCTTCTTTATTTTGAAAATCTACTTTTCATTAATGACTATGGCCTTTTAGAAGTTTGGCAAGCTTTAACTTCTCATTCCTTTCTATGAGCTCAGTTTCCCCATTTATAATTTTTGTCCATCTTTTGTCTTGTATAATTTTTTCATATTAAATTGGTTTTTGGTTAGCAAGAAGACAAATAAGATTGAGCTTACTCGTTGCATCATAAATCTCTTACAAGCTTCTAGTTTGTTAATGCCTTAGACTATAAGTGTTCTATTTTACTTCATGATACAAAGCATAATGCAAAACCACATTGTTTTCATCAGAGTGTTCATAACTTGTATATAATATATACATTTATTGTATGCAGACTATAACAATTTAGTTAAATCAAACTTAAACAACATCGAATAATAATTTTCAACACTATAATAAGACATTCAATTATAGCATATTTTGATGATTCAAAGCAAAAAAAGAAAAAAAGAAAAAGAAAAATAAGTGAGTTATGCTTGAGTTGACCCCATCCAAACTTATAAATATCATTGTTAGTAGTTGTTGACCTCTATTCATGCGTCATAAGTCAAGTCGAGCTCACAGGGTGAATTCGACGAGGTTCAGCGTGCAAATCAGAGTTGAAATACACTCGACGGTCGAAAATCAGTTGAAACGATCTCTGATCGACGAACGGACTTCGCCATCGCATTCAAAACATCGAAATTGATCAGAATATACATCTTGCACAATTCGACGGTCGATCGATCAAGGAGGGTCGTCAATGCGTTGATGCATATATCGAGGTCGGAAAGCTACGATGATGCCCAAACGACCTTCCTTCGTGAAATTGATCACCCCGTTAGCGTCGAAATGTCGAAACCTATCAAAATATTCACGCTTCGGACGGTTGCATATCGGCGCGAAGCGGACGCGCGCAAATTTGAACCGATTGACCTCGATTCGACGCCGACTTGAACTAAACGGTCTCCGATCGTGAAACGGACTGCACCGTTGCTTCCGGAACATCATAATAACTTACGATCGACATATATATTGCCTATATGATAATGTCAACGCAAAAATCCAAATTATGCCTAATTAAAAATAAATAAATAAATCTTATAAATACCCCTCTTATCACCCTAACCCTGGTTTCTATTCTCCCCAACTCCCCAAAGCCTCAGCCGACCTCTCCCTCTCCTTCTCGTCGGTAAGCAGGTTGCACACGATCCGACGTCCATCATTCCGTAGTGAGCCTCCCCGTCCACATCGTTCACGCGCGTGACCAGCGCCGTCCGCGCATCAGCGCACGTCGCCGCTCAAGTCTGTGTTGAAATATAAATACTCATACGCGTCTTTCTTAACGCGACGAGGAAAGCTGTGATTGCTTGCATGTGTATAAGTACCCGTACACATTTCTTGGTGTTGCGGGAAAATATCGCGTTCAAGTACTTAAAATTTTATCTTTCTTCGCGTGATGGATAACGCGTCCTGGTTTATACCACACATAGCCTTTCTTGGCGTGGTAGGTAGCTCAACGAGGAGCCCTACGGAGACGGCGTCGGGATGTTGTCAAAATGCCATCAAACTACATCGACGTGAGGGCTGACAAACGACAACCATAATATAAAATTATTGTTTAAAAACTAACATCGGTGTATAAGTACTTTCATTCGCACTTGGTGTGGGAGAAATCTGTTGTAGACCCATATATGTCTTTATTGGTATAGTGGGATGATCGATTTGATTTATACCACTCATACATTGCTTGGCGTGGTGCGCAGATAGTAGCCGCGTGGATGTTCTTGGGATGTTCTTAGAGATGTTGTCCTACACGACGGAGGCATAAATACTTACTAAAATTCAACTAAAAGTTAAAATTAATGTTTTAACTTGATATTATAAGATATATACTTTTTGTAATGGAGAATTTATGTAGTCTTGAGACCCATACATGTCTTTTCGCGTGGTGGGATGGCATTCGCCATGGTGTTTACACCACCCATACATCTTTCGCATAGTAAGTGCAATTGTTATTTCTATGTGTTGGGAGGTTGTCGAAATGTTGTCAAAATTTTATCAAAAATTATATACTTACAATAAAACTCAATCAAAATAGGCAACACTATTCAAATCTCTAAAGTTAAATCAATTTTTAAATAACCCATGGGTGACATTAAACTTATCACTTGGCGATCTATCGCTTTGCCGGTTAGTCTTGTGTCAGTTAACAAAACCTAATAATCATTATAAGAATTTTAACTCAATAAGATATTTGAGAAACTAATTCATCATATGGCAGTGGATTTGATTTTCTATTATTAAATTAATAGAGTCGATAAGATCTGAAATAATAAACCACCGCGATGATGGCTGTGTTGAATGAAGATTTTAACCAGAGTGGATAGTTTCATCAAAATGTGATTACAATCTCAGATCAAATTAACTTAGATTAAGTGTCAACCCAAATGTAAAATCAAACAAATCACTAAGTTATAAATGACTAAATGAAATTCAATATCCAAAACTTAAAGTAAAACTTAATCCACCTTAGCTATTTCTTTGAGGCGCTTAAAACTCAGCTGAGGAAAGTCAAATCAGTATATTTTTATATTCACTCAATCAATCTCTCAATTCATTTTATTGGCGCAGCTCCGTGCAGTATCCTGATCAACAGATCAAATGACCATTATTATGCATGAGAATGCTCCCCAATACTTCTTTTGACAACCAGTGTACACTGATAGTAAAATGCTTCTGTTAGCATTTGGACTTAATAGCCTTCTTAAACAAATCATTCAGTCTAGGATTCTCGAACCAACCATGTGGCTGACAAGGATCCTTTTATTTGGAAAATCTCTAAAAGTACAAAAGAATAATGATACTATCTATCGGGCGTATCATTCCATCCGCTTTAAAGAATGATGAATTTCATTCTAAATTTTAAAACTCCACATACTTGGGTTAATTTACGCTTCCTCAAACCGAGATTTTTTGGACACGCAGCATGACTGACAAGGATCCTTCCATCGGTCAACTAATCCATTTTTATGAATGACGATAATTTCTACATGATGCTGGGCGCGTATCATTCCCCAAAGTTAAAGAATGATGAATTTCATAAATTCTAAATTTTAAAACTCCATATCTATTATAAAAATCGATTCGATTTAACGACAGCTATCTAAAGTTCTCTCTCAATTGAGATGGGTGCTTATAGATGGTTCCTGAAACCGCCACATCTAAAGTCCTCACAAAATGAGGGAGAAATCTATGGGCAATTTCTTATCAACTATTCTATCTGCCTTCTAAAAATTTCATCGATACTTAAATCATACTCTTTTCATTGAGAGGTTGATGACGATTTTTCGGAGCCCACAGTAGTTAGTTCACTTGAAGCATTTTTTGGTTGAATCTATGAGAGTGTTTTATGAAATACTAGGATTTGCTCTTTGTTAGAACTATTTTTGTCAAATCTTAGTCCATATCAAAACTATGTTAGACTAGATTGGATGAATTTTGCTAAGATGGAGCCTTACTTGGATTGCCTACCCTACTTTGATTTGTTGTAACTTCCCAGGTGTTGATGAGCAGTTGGGCTGCTTTACAATTACTTACATTCTTCGATAATGGCTGCTATATAATGTTACTGGCATGTTTATCACCTTCACTTGTGGCATTTCTTACTAGTTGAGTTTCCTTGGTTTCTTGTTGTCTTTAACGTTTATGTCTTTAAACCATTACCTCATTGAAGATTTCTAGACCAATATTTTTTTGTTGTTAATCTTGTAGTGATGATTCTTTGACTACTCAGAGGTAGAGCTGAGAAATTTACCCGAAGATCGTGGCTCACTCGAAAGTCGACTCGAATTTGGGCTCGAATTGAGATCGAGTCGAAGGCGACTTTTTTGGCTCGTAATTATTTCAGTCGAAGTTACTGCAAGTCGCGACTCGCGATCGGATCGAAATAATTGAGCCGTTGGTCTGAGCCGCCCATCTGTAAAACCTGTTATAATTACCCGAATGTAGGTTGCCGTCTGATCGAGGGAATCGTTAAATCAACGCAGAATCAGGAAATGAAACAAGTAGGTAGTAATTCTGGAGCAAAGAAGCAAACCGAGCACATACAGATCGAACAAGCTAGGTCGAACGAAGATGATAGTGACAAAGAAACACTTCAACCAATAGAGATCGAAATCGAAGTCGCTGATCAACGATATCGTGGCATTTGTCGCCAAAATTAGGCGAGCAGAAGCATCGAGAAAAAGAAGAAAGCGGAGACTGAGTTCCGGAGTCTTCGAGGACTCGGGAGGCCGACATATTAAAGTAAATTCATCTCCCGTTGATTTAATGATTCCCTCGATGCCGGCACCGCATTCGGGTAATTATAATGGGTTTTGATGCGGCTCGGCCAATCTTCGATCCGATCGTGAGTGCGCCGCCATGTGCTCGAACTCGACTCGAAATAATTTCGAGCCAAATTTCTGGCTCGAAAGTTGGCTCGTTTTCTTCGACTCGATCTCGATTCGAGCCCAAATTCGAGTCGACTTTCGAGCGAGCCACGATCTTCGGGTAAATTTCTCAACCCTATACATGAATGATTCGTTTTATTAAAAAAATGATCCAATTTGAAAACCTAACCAACCAATCAATTTCTCCATTCACCCTGCAGGTGTGATGCTTGAACTCTTCCAACTGGTTGGATCATAATTCTATATCCCCATTGCTGAATGTCTAATTGTACTCGCTTTAGGCTTACTGATCCAAGTTATCACTGTGTTAGAGTCTCTTTCTAGCCAAACTATATTTACTCAGCAATGAAATAGTCAACTTCAAACCCTTCCATGTTGCACGAAGCTCAACTAAAGACCGAACCCATTCCGAGTAGTCTAGAAATAGCATGGAATTCAAACAAGTCATAAGTATTAAGGCTTGGTTTGGTGCCCCGCACTCTGCACATTTAAATTTTCTTCTTTTCTTGTTTCTTTTAAGATTAAACATTGAAAGTCATGGCGCCATAATATGACACCAACGTATTCTCCTCACCCCTCTTTCTCTTTTCAAACGATTTTCCATCTGATCTGGTTGTTGCAAAGGCCCTGTTTATCTCTTTGTACAGTTCTGACATCTTCAAAAGTTCCCTTTACCTTCGCACCTCGAAATGCTGCAAACCAGATTTTCTTACTTTGTAGCTTAATTATAATGAATGAAACAAGAAAAGCAGTTAATACAAATGAAAATTTCACCTAGTCTCTTTTGCTATCTATACTTTGGGTGTTTTTTTAAGTTTATTTATTTTATTTGTTTTTTTTTTGGCTAATCTTATGTGTTTTCTAATCTTATCTATTTTATAATCTTTCTAAACTTATGGTGGTTTCATGATATGCCTTGAAGCCAATAATGATTCATGTGGTGAGGTTGAGAATGCAATGAATCCTTTTTCTTGTTCTTCATTGCATTTCCGTTCCATTTACCGAGGAAGAAAGAATCATCTAGTCTCTGCCTCATTGCCAGAAAATTCTCCATCAATAATTTTAGCGGCCATGGCTGTGGGTGCAGCAGCAACACTTCTTGCGAGAAGAACAACTTCTCCAATCACCAATGATGTATGCCTTCAAACAACTATTTAACTGTAAGTTAAGTCCTCTGCTTCTATTTCTTTTCTGACTTTCTGCATCTCGCAGATCTCTACAAAAACTTGCGAGGAATGTGGTGGTTCTGGTGTATGTTCAGGGTGTAATGGCGAAGGATTTATACTGAAGAAATTATCTGCAGAAAGTGCTGATAAGGCTAGAATGGCCTCAAAAAACATGGCTACTCGATACACCGCAGGGTTTGTATTCATATTAAATTTAACTGAGCTTCTCTCTGAGATTCATGTCCTAATTTCCTCTTTCACACTCTTCAGGCTTCCAAAAAAGTGGAGCTATTGCACCAAATGTTCTTCATCTCGGTCATGTCCTTCTTGTGAGCTCTTGAGCTCATTCAGATGATCTACTAGCTTCTGAACTTGATTCCAGTTGCGGGGAATACAGGTATATTTTCAATAATAAAATGAACATTTATATTCCAACGTTTTGTACGTTTTTTCAACCGTTAGTAATTAAAATTTTAAGGAAGAATTTATTTTGAAACGTTATAATGAACAGAAAAATGATGAAATATAAATAGTTTTGATGGGGATACAAAAGGTAAAATTTGAAGTTTGAATGAGATAAAGATTGAGAGGAGTTTGGAGTGATATTATATTCATTTTGTTAATTAATTTTTAAAACAAAGGTTTGCAAACGGTGACGATCTTCATGTTCTGAATTTCATTTTACTGATAATTAAAAGATCAAAATATATTGAAAATGCTCATATGATGAAAATAATATTTATTGAAGTTATAATAAAATAATAAGGATTGAGAAGAGAATAGGTAGATTAATAAAATTAATTCAAAATAGTTATGATAAGGTTGCTGATGATACTCTCAAGAACTAATAATAAGCAGAAACTGATGAACTATTTTAAATCTTGCTTAATATTCAAATGCATGCTAAGTCAACTTTAATACACCTTATTATTCCCAACAAACAAGTTTTGAAAACTAAACCATTAATTAAATTAGAAAAAAAAGGGTTGATTCAAAGTTTATAGGTTCACTCTGGATTAGATTGGGGGTTGAATTGTGATGATGTGGCAAAATAACATAAAATTTTAGAATAATTATTTAAATGATATAATAATAAAATTAATTGCTAAAAATTTACTACAATCTAAAAAAAATATTTGAAATAATATAATATCGTAGTGCAATCTTCTTACTTTATTTCCATCAAATAACCAAAATGCAAAAAGGTATTTCTTAAGATTAAGGGTTTGATTAAAATTAAGTTAATTTTTATCATATTAAAAATCATTTGGTTTATAAAAATAATAACCGATTTAACGATTTAATTGTTTAAACTTTAAATGTTTGTATGGGCGATTTTTTTTTTTCTTGTTCTCTGTTAAGCCATTTATACATAAAACGCCGAGGGCTGGAACACCTTAATGATGTGGCTAAAGATCAATTTGAGATGGTTATAATTTTATGGGGGATTTACATAAGATGATTTTAAAGTTATTGTAAGAAAGTAAATTTTTAAAAAGTTATTATAAGTATTAAAAATATTTTTTTTAGAAATCATATAATAAATTTTTTTTTTAACATTCCATCATATTTTAATAGTTCTATTCTCAAAAGTAAATTTTTATCATAAAATTTTTTTAAAAAATAAACAAAAAATTGATAGTTAAATGTAGGTGTGGATGCTTTTCGAAAATTAAAACAATTAGAAATTTGTCTTAAATGCATGTTAACGGTCCATTTAGGGTTACTGTTACTTTTTATAAAATTGGTTATAAAATTATTGTGAGAAAAATAATTTTTTGAAAAGATGATGAGAAAATATATATATATATATATTTGTAAATTCAAATAATAATTTTCTAATGGATATTATATTTTAGTAATTTTGATTTTCAAAATTACTTTTTTATTATAAAATTTTCTTAAAAAAATTTAAAAGTTGATAATCAAATATAAGAGTAATTATTTTTTAAAAAATAAAATAGTCAAAAAATTATTTTAAATGCACTCTTAAGTCGGCATGTTTTTGTCCTCTGCAATCACGATCCTTACAATAGCTCTAATTGTGGTCTTGATCTAAGTGACGCAAGACATGATATCAAAATTGATGAATGAGGGGGTTATTGAAAGAAATGAAATGAAGCTCAATATATTTTGTTTGGGACAAATTTGAACAGTTTGAAGGGAAGGCGAAAGAAAACTCTGTTTACACATTTTGGTGCAAAGGGGAAGGCATTTACATAATTAGGAGCAATTTGGAGAGAGAGAGGAGAGAGAGAGAGAGGGACGAAAATCGTATGTACACAATTTGGAGCAAAAAGAGGAGACATTAGGTTGGCATATTAAAATTTTAAACGTCAATAAATTTATCTAAAATTTCGTACAATTTGCATTATTTATGATGCTACAAAACCCGAGAGAAGGATGAGAAAGTCCTTGTCCATAATAACTAAATTAAGTATGAGATTATTATTGATTTTATCACATTAAAAAATGAAATTAACTATCTAAAGTTTAGTTAAAAGGATAAATTAGCTTTACTGATCTTGCAAATTGTTTCAGCTTTTTTGATCATTTGATTCTTGAATTTACTCTTCTTGAGTGCTCCATAAAAAAAAAAAAAAAATAGTTTTTCATTTGCTAAACTTGTTGGCTTCTATTATATAAATTCACCCAAAGAACCCTAGAAGACTTAGTGTGGAGGCCATGGTGAAGGAGATAATGTAACCATTTCATTCATAACTTGAAGATCCATGAAGGATCTATTGGACATAATAACTCTTGGTAATGGTAGTAGTTATTAATAACATAAATTTAATTATGAAAATTAAATTAATAATAAAATTGACAGATATATTACGTATAATTTGAGGTTTAAAAGAGTCAAACTAGAATGAGCCGAATGTTTGTTTGTGTCCGATAATTTTGATTTTTATATTGTTTGAATTAAACTCATGTTGGAAATTGTTCTAAAGATCATATTTATGTTCAGTTTGTTCAAACTTCATCTGGTTATTCTTAGCTCATTCAATTCTCATGTTTTTTTTATATATACTTCATGTTGTGACGCTTACCAACACCTTGTAAATATTATGGTTCTCACTTCGAAAAATTTCATACTTCCACCAATCTTAATTGATAAAATTGTGTGTGATGGAAGGTCGCTACGTGACAACTCATCACTTAGTTAGGACCTAGATAGCTAATGTGTCCAATAATAACAAATGGCAAATGAGCCTGCACAAGGAGCCACATCACCTCCGAGGGCTACATCTCAATTACATATTGTATTGCATATGTCAATGTTTCTTTTATTCTCAGAGTTTGTATTTTTCTTTATTTATTTTCTGAGCTTCCTGTAGCTATATGTGTAACCCTTTGATCCTACCGGCCAAGAAACATTTCGAGGGGATTTTGGAGGACTTTATTGACCTTTGGACTTTTGAAAATTCCATTTAGATCTATACTCTATAATAGATATTTATGAATCCTTGTATTGATTGATTCCCTAAGGAAATATAAATCTTTGTACTCTTAACTATGCATTCTATACATATAATGGAAACCATTTTTTCTCTATCTACCACCTCCTACTTCTCCTACTAAGATTTACTAGAAAGATTTGATGTCATTTGTGAACAAATTTGGATATAATGCATGAGACATTTCTCATCAATCCTCACTATGACGATGTTCTTACTTTGCCAAGCTTACCCCTTAATAATGGTGGGGAGATATGGGACCCGTGGGTAATCTTGGCCGTTAGATGAGCCACACGCATCTTTCTCTTGTCCTTTGGATGAATCTTCCCGGGAAGGAACCGCATATCTTGTCGAGGAAGGAACTAAACTTAGTATTAGCGACCTTTCGAGTGGCCGAAGGCTCCAGAGAGAATGGTGGAGAGGAAGAGAGGGCTCAGGAGAAAGGAGTTAGGGTTTTTGCGAGGAGAGGGAGATCGGCCCAGAGAAGAAGAAGAAGAAGAAGAAGAAGAAGAGGAAGAAGAAGAAGAAAAAGAAGAAGAAGAAGAAGAAGAGTCAATATTGCTTGAGCTTATTTCTTGAGCTTAGTTTCTTTACATTCTTACCTATTCTAACTACTTTAGATTGTTTGTTATTTGCTTTTCTTTACATGTTTCTATCATCCGGATCTTGATTTTCTTTTACGGTTTACGTTATTCTGTATTGTGGTTGTCATCGGTATTTAGTAGATCTCAGGGTTTTATTTGCTAAGTAGTTACTTGTATTCAGTTTGTTGTAGTAGTTTGATCTTGGCTTTGATAGATCTCTTCTTGAAACTGTATTTTTCTTTGTTATTTTATTTAACAAAGTCTTTTAGGCAAGCTGGAGATTTTCTTCCTCTTTTATTGTTGATGTTTGAAGCACTGTCTAGGTCCATATCATTACCCCCTTCCCGACAATCGACCTTGTCCTCAAGGTCAAAATTAGGGTAAGCCTTCTAGAGCTCTTTGAATGGTATCCAAGATGCATCCTTTGATAACATTCCATCCCATTGTATTAGTAGTTCTTTTATATGTCTATCTGCTTGTAGTATAGTTCTTTCATCTAAAGTTTTGATTGGTTTAACCAATGACTGGTCATCTATGAATTGTGTTGGAAGTATAGCTGGGTGTAGCTTGGAGTCTTGCCTGTACTGTTTGAGTCTAGAAACATGGAAAATATTGTGGATCTTTGCTGTTTTTGGAAGCTCCACTTTATAGGCTACTGAACCTATCTTCTGTAAAATTTTAAAATGATCATAGTATTTTCTTTGCAATTTTGTGTAAGGATGCTGTGATATTGAAGTCTGTATATACGGTTGTAGTTTCACTAGTACCAAATCATGTATTTGGAATTGGAGTTCCCTTCTTTTTTTGTTAGCCATCTATTGCATTATATTTTGAGCTTCTTATAGATTCTCTTTAAGCTGTTGAAATACTTTGTCTCTTTGTTGGAACAGTGTATCTACTTCTGTATTATTAGAAGTGTTACAGTTGTATGGTATGATTGAAGGTGGAAGTCTCCCATAAACTATTTAGAAAGAGTTATCTTTATAGAGGTGTTTCTTGAGGTGTTAGGAGAATTACCCATGGTAGCGTAACTAATTCTTTGGTGTCTCTAAAATAAAGCTCCTAAGGTATTGTTCTAATGTTCTATTAGTGACTTCTATATGGCCATCTGTTTGTGGATGATATGAGTTACTATGGCTAGCTGTGGTTCCACTTAACCTGAATAATTCTTATCAGAAGTTGCTCATAAAAATAGGATCCCTATCTGACACTATACTCTGTGGTATGCCATGGAGTTTGCATATGTCACGAAATGTGAGCAATAGATGTTCAAGAATTGGTGTGAAGAGCTAAAAAATGTGCATACTTTGAGAGTCTATCTACTACTACTAAGATAGTTATTTTATTATGAGATTTGGGCAAACCTCTGATAAAATTCATTGAGAGTTCCTCCCAAATAGTTGATGGTATAGGCAAAGGTTGCAATAACCCTGCAGATTTCTAGCTGTCATATTTTACTTGTTGACATATGGGGCGGGTTGATATAAATTGCTGAATGTCTTGCTTCATTTTTTTTCCAGTAAAACTGCTGAGTTATTCTTACTAATATTCTTTTTATTCCATAGTGACCTCCACGGTGATGAATATCTGATTCTCTGATTGTTATTCTTACTGCATTCTCGCCTATTATAATCCTATTTTTATAGTATACTAACCCATTATAAATTGGCGAGGATTTGCGTTACATAATGCTCTCATTTATTGTATTAAAGAGTTGAATTATTGGGTATAAGCATAGAGACTCTGATAGGTAGGAACTTTTGAGATGTTTGTTGTAGATTGATCTTCCTCTAGACTGTAATTTTTGCGGGATAAGGCATTAGCTGCTTTGTTTAGGATCCCTGGTTTCTATTCTATTGTATAATCAAAGCACAGAAAGTTTGATTAAAAATCTTTGTTGTGTTTGAATTGTTCTTTGCATTAGCTCTTATGCCCTTCGATATGTTCTGTGAACTTGTATTGCATGCCTCCATCTCACCACTACTTCTGTGATAGCATATAGTTTCTTTGCATAGGTTGATGACTTTTGTAATGTTAGAGATAATTTCTTGCTGAAGTATGCAATAGGATGACTGTTTTGGAGTAATACTGCTCTTATTGCAGTACCTGAAGCATCTGTTTCTAAGATGAAAGGTAGAGAGAAATTTGAAAATGTCAATACAGGTAAGGATATTATAGCTTCTTTTAGATGAATGCTGTTGAATTGTTTACATGCCGACTTACAAATTTTCTATTAACGAATTTGAACCGCATGATTATGCTTGATCTACTTCTATTCCTTGAGCTAACATTATATAGCCTAAATATTCTATTCTTTCTTGGATGAATGTGCATTTGGAAAGTTTGATAAACAATGCATTTTATTTTAGTTTTTCTAGAACTGCTTGTAGATGGTGTTGATGTTGCTCAATGGTAGGACTGTAGATTAATATATCATCAAAGAATACTAGCACCAATTTGCGTAGAAAGGGTTTAAATATTGTATTCATCATGGCTTGAAAGATTGATGGTACATTTGTTAACCCAAATGGCATGACTAAGAATTCATAATGTCCTTCATGTGTCTTGAATGCTATTTTGTATATATCCTCCTCTGCCATTATTATTTGGTGGTACCTTGAACGTAAGTCTAGCTTGGAAAAAATAGTTGCTCAATGTAATTCATCAATTAATTCTTCTGGTGTTGGTATGGAAAATCTGTCAGGAATGATAATTTTGTTTAATGCTCTATAGTCCACACAAAATCTCCAAGTCCCATCTTTTTTCTTTATTAAAAGAGCTGGTGAAGACAATGGGCTAGTGTTTTCCCTTATTATCCCTGTATTCAATATTTCTTTGATTAATTTCTCAATTTTTGTCTTTTAAAAATGTGGATATCTATAAGATTTAACTTTTATTGATTGAGTGCCAGGTGACAGATTGACATAATGGTCTATTTCCCTTTTGGGAGGTAAGTATGATGGAGTTTGAAATAAATCCTGGTATTGATGTAATACCTATTGTATATTTAAAAGAAGACTGCTGAACTCTTTTATTGTGGAATCTGTCTGTTGTGATACTTCTCTGATGTGTAAGTAGGATACTATCTTATCCTTATTTTTCAGTTTTGTAAACAGATGTAGAGTAATGCTTTTCACATTTGAAGCTCTGTCTCCTTACAGTTGTATTATTGTATCATTATATGCGAATTTCATAGTGAGCATCTTATAGTCTGTGGTGTATTCTCCCAATTGTTCTAGCCATTGCACACCTAATACTACATCTGCTTCTTGCATAGGCAGAAGGTAACAATCTGTTATGAATGTATATCCTTGTAATTTAATAGGTATGTTGGAGCAAATTCCTGAGCATTGGAGTGTCTCCCTATTTTCCACTAATACTTTGAAAAAGGATGTAGGTGTTACTATGTGTTCTATGAATTTGGCTAGTTTAGACTGTATGAAGTTGTGTGTTGATTCACTCTCAAGACTTGACGGTTTATTACCAATCATTCCTTATAAACACAGTGTTCTCGGTTTGATTGCCATTGAATCGATTTCGGAATGTCATCATGTACTAATAAATTTTCTTGGTGACTTTCTTGCTGCAGGTTATATTACTGATCATCATTAACTATCATGAGGGAAAATAACTTTAATTTACAGTTGTGACCCCTATGGTATTTCTCATCACAGTTAAAGCATAATCCCTTTTTTTTCTTTCTTCCAACTGTGTTGTTGTAAGTCTTTGGATTGATATATTTGGTTTGTTACTACTGATGTTATTGTGAATTGGAATAGTTAGAGTGGGTAGTAATGGTTGTTGTTGTTTTAGTGCTATTGCTTGGTTGTTACAGGTACTTCTTTCTATGTAGATGTTATTTGCTAATCTATCTTTCATTAATTTTGCCAATTGAAAGGCTTGTTGTAATGATGTTGGTTGTAATGCTCTGACTTCTCTTTTTTTATGTCTTGTCTCAGTCCTGATTCAAAACAACTTTGGAGGAATTCAGGTGAAATTTCTGAAATATGATTTACTAATTCTTCAAATTCATTATAAAATTCTTGCACTGCTATTTTTGTTGTAATTTTGCTAATTCCCCACGTAAGTCTCTGTATACTGATGGTCCAAATCTTTGTATTACTTGTTCTTTGAAATTTTGCCAAGAATGTAGTTGTTTGTTGAGATGCATCCATTGGAACTAACTTAGTGCAGATCCATCTATATAAACTGATGCTATAATGAACCTTTGTTCTTCTAAAAGGTTATAGTATTGGAAGAATTGGTTTGCCTTGAATAACCATCCCTTTGGGTTTTCTCCGTTAAAGCGAGACATGTCTACTTTAACTTGTCTTGAATTTTGATTGTGAGATTGAATTGGAGGAGCAAATTCTATAGGAGTAGAGTTACATACCTGTGATTCTTTACTTCCTTGTTGCTGTTCTTGAATTGATTTTTCCAGCTTATCTTCAATGTCTGATAGTCTGCATGATACTTCATTCAAAATGATGGTGATTGATGTCATCTGTTCATCATTTTTATTCAATCTTCCCACGCATTCTTCCAATATTTTTATTGCATGTCTTATGCCGTCTGCCATTGTTTCTTGCAAAAATGAAGGTTCAACGAGAGCACCAATGATGCGACCCATGGGTAATCTCGGCCCGTTAGATGAGCCACACGCATCTTTCTCTCATTCTTTGGATGAATCTTCCCGGGGAAGGAACCTCGTATCTTGTCGAGGAAGGAACTAAACTTCGTATTAGCGACCTTTCGAGCGATCGAAGGCTCCAGAGAGAATGGTGGAGAGGAAGAGAGAGCTCGGGAGAAAGGAGTTAGGGTTTTTGAGAGAGGAGAGAAGAAGAAGAAGAAGAAGAAGAAGAAGAAGAAGAAGAAGAAGAAGAAGAGTCAATATTATTGCTTACCATATGTATTTCTTCAAAGCTTATTTATAGCCTATTTTTTTTTACATTCTTGTCTATTCTAACTACTTTCTGTTAGATTGTTTGTTATTTTCTTTTCTTTACGTGTTTCTATCATCCATATCTTGATTTTCTTGCACAATTTCTGTTATTCTGTTGTTGTGGTTGTCTGATCTGGTATTTAGTAGATCTCAGAATTTTATTTCTTAGCATTCTTGTATTCGGTTTGTTGTAGTAGTGATCGATCTTGGCTGAGATCTCTTCTTGGTATATTTTTCTTTTCTATTTTATTTAACAAAGTCTTTTAACCAAGCTGGAGATTTTCTTCCTCTTCTGCTGTTGATGTTTGAAGCACTGTCTAGGTCCATATCAGACTCTATAGACGATCAAGGTGAAAGCAGAGCAGTGAGAGTGATGGAAGATGATGTTCAAGTGACAAAAGATGATGGCGATTGCCAATATTGATTGGTAATGGGTTAGTGGCTATAATCATTAGCAATGATATATAGGCATAGCTTTAGGATTCATTAAATTTGAAAATTTTCTTCACTCGAGATCACATTAAAGAGTAGAGAAAAGATATATTTATAGATTTTATTTCTCATATTATTATTATTTTTTATCAAAAATTTTCAAACACTTCATTAAATACCCCAAAATGATTTCCCATAAACATTTGATATTTTCAAAACATTTGAGTGCTTAGAACCATCATAATTAAGCTATCACTTATCGAATTAGCCTCATTGAGATAACACATTTAAAAATAGAATTCAAGTGTGTGTTAAAGTTGATTTAAAATATTTTGAGATATTTACATAGATACCATATAATAGGGTTGTCAAAAATTAGCCTTCTACCACAAATTGATTCAAACCCGACTCGAAAAATCTGTATTCAGGTTGACCCGATTAATTTTTGAGTCGGGTTTAGGTTCAATAAATTGACCCATTTAATATTTTGGGTTGTGTTTTAGTTGACCCACTAATCTGAAATTGAGTCGATTTTAACCCTCAAATTAGAATTTGACTCAATTTTGAACGGGAACCCAAAATTGTCCCAATTTTACCTACGAATCCAAATTTGACTCATTTTGACCAAAATGTATAAATAAATCATTTGAGTCGTGCACTAGTCAATCGGGTTGAAGGTGGGTTGAGTTTGGGTTGAGGTTTTTGACCCATTTAATAAATGGGTCGAGTTCGAGTCAAGCCTACTCGGATAAAGTCAATGTATGATATGACCCGAATCTAACTAACCGACCAGAATTAGCACCCTTACCACACAATTCTTATTTATATACAAACTTAACATTTAAATTTTAATATTTCCTTAATAAAATACTCAAATATTTAAATTATGTCAAAAATATTATTAATATTAATTTTTTTTTAAGTGGAGTATAACTTTCCATACATTAGTGTTGATATGTTTTGAGTCATTAAAGTGTTATATAAGTGAATATTAAAATTTAAATATTAGATATTTAAATAGATGAGAATTTTGTGGTATGCATGTATGCCACATATTAATAATATTACAGACTGTTTAATTAGAGGGATTTTTTTAACAACATATAAAGAGTATTATTTCTTTCAGTTATTGTATTTCAATCCGTTATAAATAAAATAAAATCAACAGAAAAAGTGAGATTTAGATACATAACACTCAAAACATTTTGATATTATAAAAATAGCACTCAAAATATCTATCCAAAACAAAAATATCACTCTGAAACAAAATTAAATTTGAGAAATAGTGCTCCGAAAGAGAAATCAAATCCGTTAAGCAACAATCTACCGAACCAAGGAGACCGCTTCCGCTTTCCGCTTTCCGCTTTCCATCCGCAGCGCCAATTCTTCGAACCCGCTCTCCTCATCCTCTTTCTACACCATTTCATCCCGAAATCATTTTACCCTAATATTTTATCTACAAGTAACTTTTTAACTTCTCTTTATGCCGGAAAGAAGAATCTCCTCTTCCATTGTCACAAGACTCCCATGTGCAGGAGACGAGGCGACGCCCTCGCCTCCCAGCCCACACCGCGCTCTGCCACTCGCTTGTCAAGATCACGCTCTTCCGATGCCGTCCCCTCCACCTCCACCTCCTCCTTTGCCCCCAGTTTACCCAACATCACCGATACATCAAGCGCGGCCGCAGCTGCCACAACCACCTCCTCTTCATCGTTGAGCACCTCCTCTATCGCCAGCCTCCGCAGCTCCCTCCCTGAAAAATCCATTATTTTCTCCTTAGGGGAAATCGCCACCGCCACCAACAATTTTCTCGCAAAGCGCATCTCCCCTTCCTCCTCCTCTTCCTGGCGATGCTCACTCCGTGGCCGCGACACTGTTATCTTCCAACGCTCCTTTCTTGGTGACCCCAATACCTTCCCTACGCGCCTCGCAGCTGTCTGCAGGAGCCATCACCGCAGCATCGTGAGGCTCCTCGGTGCTTCTCTTTCCGCTGACCGCATCTACCTTGTTTACGACTTCGTGACCGGGTCCTCCCTCGCTGACTGCCTTCGCAACCAACGAAACCCTAACTTCACTCCGCTCTCCTCCTGGATGTCCCGTATACAGGTCGCCAGCGACCTTACACAAGGCCTAGATTACATCCACCATCACTCCGCCGGCGGGGGAATCGTCCATAACCGCATCAAAAGCTCCGCGATCATCGTAACCGAGCCTCACTTTAACGCCATGATTTGCCATTTCGGCGCTGCTTTTCTAGCCGGCGATATCCCTGAAGAGGCGTCCACTTCGCTTAACAAGTTCAATAGATCGGATAGCCGTTTGAAGAAAATCGATGGCACAAGGGGGTACATGGCGCCGGAGGTCATCGCAGGCGGTGGCGTGTCCCGGAGATCCGACGTGTTCGCATTGGGGGTTTTGCTCCTTGAGCTGATCTCCGGAGAGGTTCCGGTTAAGTTCAAGTTTGATAGGGTAAGCAAGGAGTATCGGAGCAGTTCACTGATTGGGACGGCTAGGGAGGTGTTCGGGGAAGCGGGATTGGAGGAAGAAGGGACGCAATCAGCGGCGCAGCTGGATTCGGTGGAAGGGAGAAGAATGAGGATTCGCCAATGGGTTGATAGAAGACTGAAGGATTCTTTTCCGGTTGAGGTGGTGGAGAAGCTGATGGGGATTGCTCTGCGGTGCGTGGATGTAGAGGCGGAGAGGAGACCGAGTATGACTTGGGTGGAAGGAAAGGTCTCTAAGCTCTTCCTCAAATCCAAGGTTTGGGCCGAGAAGGTTAAGGCGCCGGTGGACTTCTCGGTCTCTCTTGCTCCACGGTGACAGTGACGGCGGTGATGTGACTGTGGAAGATGCTTCATGTAAATCTTCTAAAATCATTCTTTTTCATTAATTTTTTTTTTTAACTTCGAACGAACTAATTTAAGAGCATTCAATAGTCGTACTCCTTTTTTTTTTTTACTAAATAAAAAAATGAAAAAATAAATTCACGAGATGCGTCCTTTATTTATCCTAGACTAGTATAATTGACGTTACAATTATACAGAATTAAATAATTAATTGATATTTATTTTTTAAATAATATCATTATTTTTTTTTGACAAAAATATATATATAGATAATACTCAAAATTTTCAAACTTTTTTTTATTTAACATCTAAATTTAACTATTTACATGATATAGCACTGTTAATATAATCAGTCAAAAGTGCTCCAATCTCACTAGAGTTGGTAAAGTAGGTATGAGATATAGCTAGAATCTTTGTATTTGAAAAATAAGTTATGGTAGGAGCTCTTCAATAAAGGTATAGACATGATTGAAATATGTGAAAGAGAAGAAGAGTTTGTAAGAGGTAATGGAGAAAGATCGATGATGAAATCTTGCAGGGATCTTGACATAGGAACTTGTTGAATGTATTGATGAAATTGGTGGCCTGTGAAGGGGAATTTGTAATAGGAGCTCATTGGCAAAGGCATTAATAGGATCATAAAGAAATGCCTTAGGTTAATAGGATTTCTCTTCTTTCAGTTATCCTTTTCCTCCGGTCGACTAATAACAAAATGGATTCTTCTGATATATAAATATAAATTTCAATGGCTTTTGTGACTATGACCTTCCCGATCACGATTTTTTCTTTCTTCAAGGTATCTCTCCTAGAAATAAGAAATTAAATTGCTACCTGTTGCGTGCTAGAAAATCAGTTGTGGTAGAGTAAAAGTTTTAAAAACGTTGTAAAATCCATCTGAATATTTAAAAGTGAAACAATAAAATTACATAATTTTTTCGTGGAAAATCTCGAAAAGAGGGAAAAATCGAGCTGTAAAAGCTTCCTATGTATATGTTTGAGTACTGATCTTCGTCTGGGATTACAATTATATATGAAGAGAACACTATGTGACAACGATCAGTTATCGGTTGTTAGTAATAGCGGTGATATGGCGTGTGGAAGCAATCACCGGTAAATGAGAACAATCAGCGGCAATCAGGGGAACAATCAAGCATAAACATGAGAACAATCAGGTAGAAGTCATCATGATGGAGGCCCGGCAGATTGACGGCGATCGGCGATGGCGGCGGTGGCGGTGGTTATTGACGGTCAGTGGCGGCTCGATGCTTGGAGGATCTTTAGAGCTCTCTCTCTCTTTCTTGGGCTCCTCTATAAGGAATGAGGGGATATTTATAGGTGGAGTGGCGTCTACAGCAATACGCCACTCACTTCATTGACGACTCACAATGATCCCTTTGATCATTTGATGTATTTTAAATATTTGAATGCTCAAATGAAGTAATTTTGAGATCTTGAGCTTGTTAGATCATTTCGTCGAGACACTCGATTTGTATAAACACTCTATGTTTAAGAGCTTTTGGGATTTAAGCGATATCCCAAAGTTACTAATGATATTTTAAGTGCTCGATCTCAACCGGTTTCAACTTGGATCGGTTGCTTTTAGCATCAAGATTAGTCTTGCTTTAGTAGTATTTTAAGTGTCATATCATTCTATTTTTGGATATCATTATTTCAATCATCCAAAATATATATATGTCAAATACTTGAAGATAGCAAATTCTTGAAATTTGAGTGTCCATTAACCACATATTTTTAGAAACGATTTTGTAGAGCACTGATATTATATATAAGCATGTAGAGGTGGATGAGTATAAGTATCTGCGAGATTCGAATTTGAGAGCTTTTGAGCCACACGGGAGATCGTGAGCGCCATGTGCGCTTGAAGCGCATGATACCCTCAGCGGTAGCGAATGCGCGCTTATGGTCTGGCCCGGCGGTTGAATGGTAGCGGCAGTGGATCTTAACGAATGGGCGATGTGGGTTGAAGCGCGTTGAAGGGCGTTATGAGTCTCGTCTGCAGGTGGTGCGTGGGTCCCCACGGCTCGAAGCGGCAGCGAGTCCATAGCGGCGTCTTAGGCGAAGCCTTGAACCTGGTGAGAGCGAAGGCATGAAGCGCTTCCCGAAACAGCGTTTTGATAGTTTTAGCGGTTTTGGGCGGTTTGGGCGATTTTTTACTGCCCCAGGGTTTATAAAACCCCAGGGCGAGGAGAAGGCACATTCTCTTCTTCTTGAGAGAAGTGTTCGGGGCGATCAAGACGTAGTTCATACGATGAGCTCAGTTTTCCCTCGAAGAGGTGTTAACTAACTCGTCGGACCGGACGGGATCGGGATCAAGACCCATGGTTCATACTGGCACTCAGTTTTCCTCAGAGGTGTTAATTGTCGGGCCGGATCGGGCGATCAAGACGTAGTTCATGCGAGCTCGATTTTCCGAAAGAGGTGTTGCTCGTCGGACCGACCGGGATCGAGAGCGATCAGGCAAGACCGTTCATACAGCAATTTCTCTCGAAAGAGGTGTTCTAACCTCGTCGGACCTTCGGGATCGGGCGATCAAGACGTAGTTCCCGCTCCGTTCCGCGAAAGAGGTGTTGGCGGACCAACGAGTTCGGGCGATCAGGAAGGCGATAACCGAGCGGGGAGTTGGCAACGCTTTCGGCGATGGCGGCCGGCGACACCTGCGACGATGGTGATGAGACCAACGATGGTGGTGGCATTCGGGATGGTTGGCAAGATGGCCGCGGCGGTAGTGATGAGTGGTTGGCGGCCAATGTGGTCGCAACAGCGAATAGTCGGTGGCGGCTAATGTGAAGTATTGCCGATGATGGCGGTAGTGTAAAGCAACGATAGTCTGCCGTTAATCTTCTGATGGTTAGCGGTCGGCAGGCGGCGTGTCAGCAGCGTGCGGTGGTAACCGATTAGCGGCAGCGTCGATATCGGTGGGATAGCCGGCGGCGTTCGGTAACCGGCGAAATTACCGATGATAGATGGCCAGCGGTGGCCATTCGGTTAGCGGCCGACGAGTTGTCAGCGGCAACCGCGGATAGTCAGCCGCATCGTAGTCTGCGGATGACCGATGATGGTGATAGCCGGCGAAGATGCCGGCGATGGTCCGGCGATGGCAAACGGCGATGAGGATTTTGACCTATCGAGGTTGTTTGTCGAGTGTTTGCTCAATGATATTGCTTCGATATTAACTGTGGAAGAGGTTGAATTAGATCCGGCGAGATTTTGACCGTCGAGGTTGTTTGTCGGTATTACGATGAAGTTAACGTATGGAAGAGGTCGAATTGAATCCGCTGATTTTGACCTATCAGGTTGTTTGTCGAGTGCGATGACGTGCCACTATGGAAGTGGTGGTGGGAAGTCCAAAGAATCTTTTGACCTATCCTAGGTTGTTTGTCAGAGTCTTTGCTCGATGACCTTAACCTGTATGGAAGAGGTCCAATCAAGTCCCCTTGGGCTTGATCATTCCCGATTGAGATACAACGTGAGTTGTATATTTCTTAAGTGGGAGGATTAAATGAAGAAGAAACAAACATGTGAAAAAAAACCATAAACTCATTACTTGAATAATATTGGTGATACAATATTGTCACAAGATAACTTAACAAAATGGACGAGATACATTTTTAGAGAGAGTTAACAAAAGATAAGAGGTGGAGAGGAAAAGATAAACGAGATAAATTAAAGACTATAATATTTATACACCAAGGATTACATATAACACTTTTTAGAGACCTTCCATATTCCAAGTTCTAGGGATGATTTTTTCCTCTGGATCATTAGTTATAACGGCGGTTGGTCATCGATAAGAAGTGGGGAGCAGTCTTTTACGAGGCAAAACCCGAGGTACTTCTTTATCTTGAAGATTAAAATTCGATGTTGAAGGTCATGCGTGGTTGAGCTTGTTTGAGGTAACATGATTGTCTTATTTGTTGATTTCACTGACCACTCCAACCCAATGGGAGTTTGAAATTTTATCTTAAGATGAGATGCAGAAGTGGCGAGAAGATTGATTGGAGGGTCTTCCAAATATAGCGTTGTATCTTTGGTGACTTGACCACTATGAATTGGACTGAGTGAGTGACTTGTTGAGAAAATTCTCTGAGAATAACGGAAAGAGTGATTGTCCCCTCCACTCGTACAGGACGATTATCAAACTCATATAACGGTCCTGCAACGGGTTGAAGTTTTTCCATAACCATACCCATGCCAAGAAAGGTGGAGTAAAATAAAACATCAATGGAACTCCCATTATCAATCAAAATTCTCTTAACAATATAACAAGGGTCACCAATCCCTGCACTGATGACAAGAGGATCTTGATGTGGAACTTGGACTCCTTCCAAGTCTGAGTTATTAAAAGTGATGGGATGATTACTAGATTTTTTTAACTCCTCTTCAAAGGCTGAAGACTTGATTATAAGATAGTCCCACTTGCAATCGTTTCAATTTCTCCAACTATTTGGCGACTATTATGTTATTTCTGTGATGATTGTCTCAGTTGCCCCCCAGTTGGAGTTATGTTTGTGTGAGTTGGTTAGTTTTGCACAAAACGTAGATATCCTTGAATAAGCTCTCAATCTCTTTAAGTTGTTTACACGCCTAGTAGTATGTCCACGACTTGATAAGTGACAATATTGCTCTTGATTTTCAAGTTGGTTTGGATGTGGCCACTTAATGGTCTCTTCATCCAATAGCCATCAAGACGTTAACGAGATGTGCTCGGTGGTGTATTCCGGTGATGTGAGGGGAGGAGATCACGCCTTGCTTCTTCCGATGAGATTGTTGATCTGTGTTTCCTAGAGCACTCTTACGTTTTCCTGTGGATTGTTCAAATTATTTTCGGTGGGCATTAGTAGCATCATCAGCAGAAACTTACGCTTCCACATGGTGAACCAAGTTCTGCGTAATCAGATCTGCAAGGATGAGTGAAAGGTCCGGGACGGAGCCTCCTCAGGAGAACTCCTCTTAGTAATTCGTGGTCACCCCCAGATTTGGCGAAGCTCGAGGAGAATCTCTGTAAATAGTCTTTAAGTGATTCACCATCATTTTGACGAATGCCGGAGAGATGGGAGGAATCTTTAATGATCCTCTGGTTTGCAATGAACTGTTCTACAAAACCTTGGTGAGTTCGTAAAAGGTATGGATGGATCCCATTGGAAGGGAGTAGAACTAAGTGCGAGCTTGCCCCTTAAGGGTAACAGGAAAGACTTGACAAAGCAGTGTGTCAGGAGCTCGTTGGATATGATCCCAGTAATGGTCGATGTGTTCATATGTGGTCCCCATCATTGGAATTAATGCTCTAAGCTTGAAACCTACAGGAATAAGATGTTGAAGAATAGCTTCAGCTAAAGGTGAGGACTCCTCATAGCCACGGTGAGGGGGAAGATGATTTCTATCATGAAGGTGAAATTCATCTTGCATTAAGCATCGTAATTGCATGTATGACGAGTGAGGTCAACGGACGAATGTGTCTACCATCAATAATTGGATTAGCGGCCGAGCCGTGACGGATGGATGAGTAAGAGCGTTAAGGAGAGATCACGCCTCTACGCGGAGGAACTTCGTGAGATTATCATTTTGACCTCCCATGGCTAATGATTGATCTTGGGGAGATGTGTTCTTTGAAGGGTCGTGTGTTCTGTGGATCATCTCATTTGAGATCCATCATTGCATACGATCTTTTAAAAGATTTCGCCGCCTTCACCGCTGAGTTACGCTATCGAAGTGAGGCGAGGTTGGCATCCTTGGTTCAATGATTGGTTTCGAGATTTTCGGGAGGCTCCATTTACAAGTGTTGCTATTGGCCATAACGAGGTGTTCACGAATGATTGAAGAGTTCTCTTCCACAGACGGTGCCAAACCGTTGCTAGAAAACCGCCAAGAGTAAAGTTTTCTCCTTAAAATCCAAAGACACACAGTATTTAAAGAGTAACAATAAAACTCTAGAATTTTACGTGAAAAATCTCAAAAGAGGAAAACCACGAAAGAAAGCTTCCACTGTATCTGAGAGTACAAGATCTTCCCGATACCGGGATTACAGAATTATATATGAGAAATGAACAACAACTATGTGACAACGATCGGTTATAACGAGTAGTAGCGAATGATGGCAATGCGGAGCAATCACCCAGAATGCGAAATAACACGAGAAATGCAGTGAACAATCACGCGAAATGCAAACAATCACCGAAACGAATCTTCAGGTAAGTCATCATGCCGGAGACCGAGATGACGACGCAAGGATCAACTACGGCCGGTACGCCGAGGGTGGCGGGACCGCCGATTACACGCTTGGAGGATATTTAGAGCTCTCTTCTCTCTTTGGGCTCCCTCATATGAGAATGAGCTATTTATATATTGGAGTGACGTAAATACATGCAAAACCCGCACCACTCCACTTCATCTGACGACTCACAATGATCCCTTTGATCATTTGATGTATTTTAAATATTTGAATGCTCAAATGAAGTCTTTTGAGATCTTGGGCTTGTTAGATCCCCGTCGAGACGCTTGATTTATTATAAACACTCATGTTTAAGAGCTTTTTAGGGATTTAACCGATATCCCAAAGTTGCTAATGATATTTTAAGTCTGATCTCGACCAGCTTTAACTGGATCGGTTGCTTTTAGCATCAAGATTATTTAAGTAGTATTTTAAGTGTCATATCACTACCATATAAAAAAGAATAGTGGGTCCTCTCATTTTTAGGTGGCGTAAGAGAAGATGAGAGATTGGTGGCATGTGAATAATGAGAGGATCTCATTGATGAAGAAGGGCAATAGGACCAGCCTTGTAAAAGTAATAGAGGTGAATTTAGGTGTATTTTTTTGAAGATTTTGAATATTATATTTGTCAACAATTAAATTTAGGGGTTATTTACATATGCATCATTTAAAATTAAGGGATTTATATATTTGGCACCTAAGTTTAAAATTTTTTTAAAAATTATTAGCAAAATTTGATCTTCTTGATGGAGACTTGCCAAATTTTTTCACCAAAAGCTCATCACACTTGCATGAATTTTGAGCCGATCTTGTCGCTAAAGGCAAAGCTGTAAAGCTCACCGCTCGCCTCTTTTGTCCAATTTTCAAGGTAGGAAATCCATAGGTCGAATAATACTACTAGATCATTGAGACCTCACAAAGCCATCACTTCTTCCTCGAATGAACTATTTTGCTCAACCCCGCCTCTTCCATTACATCACCTTCATCAAAGCTCACCGTTGGAAGCTCTATGCACTTTTCTAAAGTCATTGCAACCAACTGCTTGTAGAGGCATGTATTTGAGACAAGAAAAGAGAGCAAAGAACGAGAGGGGCTCATGAAGGAGACTGGATGGGCACACCTGGAAAAGATTGTCTAACTTAGATCTCTGAACTTGGAGGGAACCATCACCTTTGAACTCAAAATGCACCGACATCGTTTCAGATAAGGATCACTCGTAGGCGGTCATTAGGGATTTTAATGATAAAAAATGCTATTTTTGTTCATATTTAGGTATTTTGAGTGTTATCTTTGTAAATTTTAAAATTTTGAAACTAAATATGTTAATATTCAAATTCTAAGTGCTATGTATATAAAGCCACCTAAATTTTAAATATTATATTATATATATATATATAATAATAATAATAATAATAATAATAATAATAATAATAATAATAATAAAATTTTGAGTGCCTCTTATATTAATGTAAAGAAATAGTGACTAGTTATGCCTCCCTACGATCCATCCACCCTAAGTTCCGTTTGTAGGACTTTTGATTTGATAGAATTCAGTTTAAAAATTGTTTTTGAATAAATTGAGTTAAAAAGCTATATCAAAATGACAGTCCATTGAAGAGAGAGAAATGACATTTTATTTAAAATAATGTTTAAAATTAATTAAATTAAATAGATATTAGATAATTTTAATGATGTTTTAAAAAATGCGAAGCAAAATAGAAAAGTATTCTCAGCTGAGGCCTAAGAGGATGACTCCTTGTGGCCTCTTAACTATGAGCGATGCAGGGTGAAATCAGAGTATATTATCAAGGAGATATAAATTTATATGTTAAGATAAAAATAAAAAATAAAAAAAAAAAATAATTTTTAAGAAAACTAATTTATTAATTTAATTATTTATATAAGATAAATTATAAAATTGAGAAGTTTAATTATCTCCTCTCTAAGCTGGACCAGGTTCCGCGCTGAGTCAAGATGTTTACTTTTAAATGACGATGTCACTGACGTCGTGGAGTGCGTGTGATATTGCGCATGAGCCAAATTAAGGACAGCCGTTTATTTTTTTTTTAATTTTTTATCGAATTTTGATTCATCTCAGTACGACAACCTAACTGGAAAAATATAAATATCTCGATTCTCGCACTTTTGTTACAGTAATAACAGCAGTTTGAATTATTCGGATGGCAAATTCATTTTGCTGAATTCAATTCCATCTGAATGATAAAGTATTTTTATAATTGTCGTATTAACTGCAGAGAATTTGAACACAATAGTACAATTAAAAAGTAAATTTCAAAAAAAAAAAAAAAAACTATAATCAGCAAATCCTGGTTTTATTAGAATTATTTTTCTAAAATTAAAATATTTAAAAAATAATAATCAGATTTAATTTCAATCTTTCAAAAATAGATATATGACTGAAATTAGATAATTTTATCAGGTGATTATCGTGAATTTGAGATAAAAATAATGAGTTTAAATTTTAATTTATATTAATTTTTTTAGAATTAAATTGAAAAAATAAAATAAAATGTCATCAGTTAAGTCTTGCGTCTGTTGTGTGAAATGCTAGTCAACCGTCTAATTTAAAATATTAAAAAATTTTCTGGGTGCATGTTTAACGCCCGTGTTAATAATTAATTTTAAATTTAGTAAATATTAATTAAATTATAATATATTTCAATGATTTATGTTATCTCCGATCGATATATCATTGAAAAATCTCTAGTTAAAATATTAATCTTGATGCATATCAATATCGCTAGAACTAAAATCTTAATCTTTCAAACTTTCTTGATCATCATAAAGTGATAAAATATCTCGATTATATCAAAAATAATGATTCTAAGTCAAACTAACCCATCAAACACTTAAAATAAAAAAATTTTGGGATATTAGTGGATCCCTAAATAATTTTAAATATAAATGCTTATAATCAAATAACGCCTTGAAATGAATCTGTTTAATATTTAATAATTCGACTTTATTTGAACATTTAAAATATAGATGATCAATGGGATCATTTTGAGTTGTCCGATGAAGTTTTTAGATTTTGTATATTTACAAAGAAATGTTAGTATCATAATTTATAAATATCTTCTCATTATTCATATGTGGGGACCTAAGCTGAATAAAAGAGAGACTTCTAATACTTGATGAATCTCAAAGCATAATTAGGCCGCCGCCTGATCGTCACCGAATCACCGCTGGCCACCACTGTTAGTCATCGTCGGCTGTTCCCGCAAATCACCACTATTGGTCATCATCAACCACTGTCACCGGTCACCATCGCAATCGCTATCGCCATTTTCTTGCTTTCACTATTGGTTACTATTGATCAACGCTAGTCACCATCGCCAGCTGCTACCACCCAATTGTCATTGGAATACCGCCGATCACCATCGTCAGTTGCCATCACCCGACCATCATTGGACTATCGTGACTACTAGTCACCATCGGCCGCGCCACCGACATGCCGAGCCGGCATCATCATTACTCGATCACTTTAACGCCACCCGACTATCGCCGATTGTTGATCATCATACTATCACCAAGTGCCTCGACGCCGATCCAATGAATCTTCTTTCAAAACTCGATCTTGTAAATTATCCTTCTCCTTTGAAGATAGGATAATAATTATAACAAATATTAATATGAAATTATTTTACGCTGTAGTTTTTCTTTTGGGATTGTCATTTAAAATCACGATGTTTCAAACTTTTTTTGTATGGAACTTTAATATAATGTAAGAATCAAATTCTCTCTACCAATCTCAATCTTCCTACACACAACACTAATAAATTATTCTTATTTCTAGTATGCAATATTTTAAAAAAAAAAATATGTTATATCTAGTTATAGTAATTTTTAAAATTTGATTACATATGAATTTCATTATACTTAATATTTTCATAATTTTTTTTTACTTTTATTTCCACAATCATGATTTATAAATTGTATGATAAATTTGTATTCATTTTTGTATTTTTAAATATCATTATTTTTCATCCTTGCAATATCAAAATTTTTTTTGTCTAAGTTTATATTTATTTTTTTTTATAATTATTATATATTATATTATTTTAAATTTTGTAAGATACATTAATTATATGTTATATCAAATATATATATATATATATATATATATATATATATATATATATATATATATATATATATATATATATATATATATATATATATATATATATATATATATATATTACGCGATACTTTGTCTATGCTCCAATGTTCGTATCACTATATTCTAGATAACAACATTCAACGCTGTCTTTTCAAATCAATTTTTTAATTGAGTCGGTTTAACCGCTCCTGATGTATGAGTTAAGATGTCCAAACCAAACAGCAATTTTTTATGGGTCATTCCATTAACAAAATTAACTTGACCATTACTTCACGATTTGACCGATTCAACAAATTCACGTGATTTCTTTTTTTTTTTTTACAGTGGGTATCCACTCAACACTTCACCCATTTTATAAGTGAGAATATCATCAACTAATCCAACGGCTGACCTGCATTCATCATCATTATGACGATTACTTACTTTCTCCACCTAGATGCGCTATGGAGAGATTAACTCGATTCTGACCTTCAACCGAGCTAAGAGACTTTAATTTCACATGATTTAGGGGCTATTTTGTGTTATATATATATATATATATATATATATATATATATATATATATATATATATTAGATACTAAAATTTCATTGTTGCACGAATCTGAGTCGAAAACAATATGACATGAGTTAAGATTAACCTGATTAAGCTTAAATTATAATCAAAACTTTGTGATATCACGGCCCTAAATATAAAGTGTTTATATAAATCGATCTGACGAAATGATCTAACAAGCCTAAGATTCCTTAATTTTGACTTCATTTTAGCATTCAAATACTTAAAATACATAAGATGATCAAGAGAATCATTTTGAGCCGTCTGATGGAGTGGTTTGAATTTTACATGTATTTACATAAGTGTCACTCCTCTAATCTATAAATAGCCTCTCATTCATCACATAAGGGGAGGCCAAGCTAAAGAGAAGAGAGAACTCGAGGCTAAAGAACTCCAATAATCGTAATAATCGACGGCGCCGAATTACGATACCGATCATTACCGCTGCCACTGCGCCGCCGGCTATCGCATGACCACGCCGCCGCTGCTATCGACATGTCGCTCACCACCGCTGATCATCGACGCCGACCACCGCCGCTTCATCGCAACGCGCTAATCATCATCACATCGATTATCGCGGTCGCCGCCATGCTCCACGTAGCGATCACCGCTGCCGACCACCGCCATTCCATCAGGTCACTATTGTTGTCACACCGCATCATCACCGGCCACTATCGCAAATTTAACATCACTACCTCATATTATCACTAACAATTATTCACTATCACATTGCTATCGATTTCGATTGCTTACATACAACATGTAATTTCATTGTGAAAACTTAAACTTTGTACTTCAAAACATATATATATAGAAGAACATTTTCACTAAACTCCATGATTTTTCTTTTCTTTTTTCCTCATTGAGAATTTCATTCTCTCTAAATATCTGTGTGCTAGATTAAACAAGGCTAAGAAATTTTTGTTCTAACACAATGATTTTTAGAATAATATATATATACAATTCAATATAATGTATTTGAACTACTTTTAAATTATTTAGTTTAAAATTTTATGAATATATGACTTTATTTTTTTATTTAGTAGAATGAATTTAAATTATTTTTAAAATTATGGGTGATGATAGTGAATGTGGTCGATGGTGGATGACAATTAGTAATGATATGACGGGGGAGACCCATGGTGGTGGTCAATGGTGATGACAATTAGTAACAAAGCGGGTCGACGGGAAGAGACCGATGGCGAGCGATGGTTAACGATAGTATTATATACTTATGTTATATTTAATTTGCAAATTGGTATTTGGCGAATTCCAAATATACTGAAAATTGTCTCTTTAAAATATTTTAAATACATTACTTCGAAATTTGACTTTATATCATTCAAACACATAAAAAATTAAAATTTTCCGCATTTATTTTACTTTACACTTCAAAGTAAACCAACCAAATAGCTTCTTAATTTTTGGGGCCATGGATTCAATTAATATGATCATGCTCATTATTTCTTAAGAATAATGTGTGAGCTAAATTTAAACTTTATTTTAATTTATAAAAATTTATTCAAAAACTTGTCTCATTCTCCCAAAAAAATCCGAAGTTTTGCCAAATACGTCTGATTGTAGAAAAAATTAAATGCGGAGTCTAAACATAGAACTAGTCCAAATTTCTATTACATATTAGTACATAATATGTGTTTATCAGTTTTTTGTTTTTTGTTTCGAGTTTAAGAGATATTTTAAATACTTTTAATCACTATATATAATATGTATACATAAATATTTTATAATTAAAAAAAAAAAGCTAAAATAGCTTTTTTTATTTTTTTAATTATGTTTAAAATATTTATATATATATATTATGTACCTGAGTTAAAAATATTTAAAATATATCTTAAATTAAAAAAAAGTTGAGGCGCATATTATATATATATCAATATACATATTAAAAATTCGGACTTAGCTCTCCGAACTCAGCACATAATAATCTCTCTTTAAAATATTTATATCGTGCTGATTTTCCGTTACGGCTTTTGAAAAGTATGCCAGCATAGTATTATGACAGATCCTGATTTCTACTCGATAATTGCTGGGGACTGGGGATTTTCTTCATATTGATAAAATATTTTTTAATATATGACGTCGAATTAAAGGCAATTAGACCACCATGTCGCATGGGGGATATTTGCTTTTGTATTCTTAATTGTTATAATAACAGTATTTTGATAGAATGCCTATCAAATTTTTATTTGAAAAAAAATTTGCTGAAAAGTTTATTTCAATCAAGCAATAATAAATACGCTAATTATATGTGAATATTGTTGGAAATATATAAAGATAAAAATAAATTTATCTACCCGATCTACGTCAAATCATGAAGATATAATCGAAACAGAATCAATCCACGAAAGAAATAATGATGCCTTCCACTTTTAAAGTTTGTCTGAGAGGAGAGAGAGAAAAGAGAGAGAGAGAGAGAGAGAGAGAGAGAGAGAGAGAGAGAGAGAGAGAGAGAGAGAGAGAGAGAAGCATTCTTTCACTCAAGATGAGAGATGAAGAAATAAAACTTCATTTTAAATAAGGATCGACCTTGTTGAAGAGAACCGCCATAGAATAAAAGTTTACTTTAGCTTCTTTGGGAGTAAAGACACATACTGTATTTAAAGAGAATAATAATAAAACTGAATTTTTACGTGGAAAATCTCAAAAGAGGAAACCACGGCCCAAACAATAAAAGCTTCCACTATGTATGCTTTGAGTACAAGATCTTCCGACTGGGTTACGAATCAGATGTGTGGAAACAAATGAAGAATGTATTACAAGCAATGACAAAGTCAATGAACGATTGATGACGGTTGACGTTTAAGCGACGAAGTTGACGACGGTTGACGACGGTTGACACCTAAGTCGACGGCAGACATAAGTTGACCAATTAAGTTGACGACGCGAGGATCACGGTGATACCGATGGCTACCGACGGTGGTTGACGACCGCCGAGTGCGACGACAGGTTGGAGGATCTTTAGAGCTCTCCTCTCGCTTTCCTCCTTCTCCTCATTTGGCCTCCCTCATGAGGAATGAGGCTATTTATAGTGGAGGAGTGCCTCAGAATACATGCAAACCAACTACTCCTCTCCATCTCTCATGATGATTCCCTCGATCATATGATGTATTTTGTGCATTTGAATGCTCAAATGAAGTTTGTAAATTTTGGCTTTGGAACTAAACGCCGATTGACTATAAACACTTCATATTTGAGAGTTTAACCGATATCCCAAAGTTTCCAAGGATATTTTAAGAGCTTGATCTCGACCAGCCAACTCGGATCGCTTGCTTTTAACATCAAGATTCGTGCTTCGACTAATAGTATTTTAAGTGTCATATCAGTTTCCCTCCTATTTTTGGATTATATTATTTCAATCATCCAAAAAAATATGTCAAATACTTGAAAATAGCAAATTCTTCAATGAAATTTGAGGTCCATTAATTGCACATTTGAAAGAGATCTTCATAGAGCACAATAAAATGCATCTTCAAGTGATGCTACATCATATCAGGTGATATCAACGCCCTTCTCACCACTAGAGATACTCCTCGGACTCACTCGCCTTCATCTCCGAATCGGATGAAGAGTCTTTGGATACTGGGAGACGATCCTCAATAGCTCCAGCCTTGCGATGTACTAAGCGGATTCCCTTTAGAACCCTCGATGAAGCCCTCCTCTAAACATTGGTGCTCCAAGTCCTTCACTTCAACATCAAGTATATGATTACGAGCTTCAACATGGTCTTCGAGTGTGCCGAGATAAGCCAAGGAGTTCTTAAAGTCTTCCACCGCCTTCAAGGATATTTTATCTACTTCTGCTTCTGACATTGCATGCTCCTTCTCAGAAAGACGATCCTGTAATGCTTTCTTCTCTAGTTCGAGAGCTCTCTTCTCCGCTGCAAGTGCCTTAAGTCTTTTCTCTTTCTGACGAGTCTCTGACCTCATCTCAATCAGCTCATCACGAGTGCGCTCCACCTCCTGACACTAGAGAGAAAGAGAAGTCGACATGTTTGCTAGCTCAGTTCTGCACCCGGTCAGCTGATCCTCCAAAGTCGCCACTTCTTTGGCTTTAACACTCATCTTTCGCTCATA
Source organism: Cymbidium sinense (assembly GCA_021442155.1). Lineage (NCBI taxonomy): Eukaryota > Viridiplantae > Streptophyta > Magnoliopsida > Asparagales > Orchidaceae > Cymbidium > Cymbidium sinense. The sequence goes on from CM038223.1 coordinate 128,529,995, forward strand.
CTCGCCTTGCAGATATTTTATCTTCACAAATTCAGTATTCCACTCATCTAAAGCGACACCCAAATGAGCCATCTGCCATAATGTTTGAGTTACCTATAAAAAATAAATAAAATAAAATCATCACAAATATTACACAAAAGAAAAGAAGAAGAAAGAATGAAAGACAACGCATTAATTCATCGCTTCGGACGTACATATGTGATTTAACACCTCTTCGTGAATATGCTTGAGAAATGAACTCCCCATCATGAGTTGAAACAACTAAACTCGGAGTTCAACTGGGCTAACATCTTCACAGATATCCGTAGTCACTTCAGATGTCTTCTTTTTCTTTAGGGAAGAAACATTGCCACCACGATTTGGACGCTTCTTGAAAGAACCCTATGAATATGAGGAGGCCTTTCATCACCTTTACTTGACCTCTTTAGTGAAAATAATGAGATCTCCCCGCCTGGAAAGGCCAACCTTGAACATTCTATCTTCAACTATATATTTGCCAATGTGACGTAACTCATGTGCAAGCTTCCTACATCGTGGATAAGAGTTGTCGATCTCATCCCACATCAGAATGGATCTCGGAAGGTCATTCAATCTTCCCCATCTCTCGTGAAAGCCCCACTCATTTTTCACAAAGAATCCATTAAACCAATTTTTTACGGATCTCGGCTAAAAAATTCTATCCAATTCTTTATAGCTCGATAAGAAACACGCCCTTGAGCATCACATGTGAATCACACATTCGCAAGTATGTGATGTTCAAAGTAACACCACGCCTCTAAAGAAGACAAACCAACCAACGATGACCACTAAAGCGAAATGAAAATTGTGATAAAGCATGTTTTGAAGATCTCAATCAGCTTGGGAGCTAAAGGGAATCACAATCCAGCACGAAGAATCATCTCAGAAATAGTGAAGTATCTCGACAGAGGCGAACGAGCTCGATCAGACCTCTTGGCAATAATAGCCACCAACTCATTAGGGAAATGAAATTTCTTACGGAACACCATCAAACTATCTGATGTGACAAGGGATGGTATATCGTCTGTTGCGCTATGGGTTATCCTCCGGCCATCACCCTGTGAAAATACATAATGAATAAATAAAGAAGAAGAGAAATGACAAAAGCTGAAAAATCTGGAAATTTGGTTAAGCTACTCACTCACCCCAATACTTGGGCATATCCGACCGCCATGGACAGCGCTAGGATTTTTCAGCCACGACCAAAAAAGGACATGCATACATATGAGATCAAAAATAAAAGGAGAAAGAGACAGAGAAACTATTCCTCCCCAATGATGCCCTGAAATTACCTGCCAAACTTTCTGAGTCGTTCAAATGACGGCTCCTAATTACCGCTTCCCCGCCATCTTGGCAATTATCAGCCATTGAACCTTCCATCGAAGTTCGAAGAAATCTAATTTCTCACTACGGGTCTTGATCGCCTCCAAACCCAGTCGGTCCGACGAGGTCAGTTAACACCTCTTTCGAGGGAAAACTGGAGCCTTGCCGTATGAACTACGGGTCTTGATCGCCTCCAAACCGGTCCGACGAGGTCGGGACACCTCTTTCGAGGAAAACTGGAGCCTTGCAGTATGAACTACGGGTCTTGATTGCCTCTAAACCCCGGTCCGACGAGGTCGACACCTCTTCGAGGGAAAACTGAGCTCTGCGTATGAACTACGGGTCTTGATCGCCCAACTAACCTCACACTTAAGAAGAAAAGTAAGAGTGTTGAAGTGTGCCTTCCCCTTTCCTGGAGAGATTTTAGACCCCTTATAGGCAAAAGGGTAAAACCGCCAAAACTGAAAAACCATCATTCGGGACCGTGCCAGCTGACAGGCCGCCGAATCGGCCCAGCCACACGAGTGGCCGCAACCGGGCCAAGTCGCGAACCGACGGGGCCCAGTGAACCGCCACGTCGCAATCCGGCCCATTGTCGAACCGCACTGCCGCAACGCCAGCCATGGCGCCGCCACGGCCGAACCGCCCACGCCAACTGCCGCCCACGGTCGAACCGCTTCCGCCATACATATCGCGGCCGAACGCCGGCCCATGGTCGAATCCGCGCGCTTCCGATGGCGCGCAATCGCGGCCTGCGGGTTGTAACCGGAATGAGCCGCGAAGCAACCGCCGGGCCGCTGCTGGCTTTCATAATTCGCTGACTGCCTCGCCGTTCGCTGCTTCCCGCGCCATGACTCGCCGGCCAGGATCGCGCGACTGCATATCCGCTGTTTCAGCCATGATACCAACCGCGTCTGCGCGACCCGCGAGGCTCACCGCTGACGCGATCAACCTGCCGATAACGCGCCATGCATAAGCCGCTTATGTGCGCTACGATGCAACAGCGCTGCTGGCGCCAGCACGGGCGCCATGCCATGGCTGCCGACGGATCGCCATAACTCAGCTGCAGATACACGATTATCATTTCGTCGAATATATATGCCTTTATGAAGATCTGTTCTCAAAATGTGCGCACGGGACCTCAAATTGACTAATTTAAGCCGACGACGGGCAGGATCGCGGATGCCGCCACGGTGGTGGTCCATTAACCGCATTTGAGAGAATATCTTCATAGCGAGCACAATATTATGACTACCGATGCGTAGGCCGCAAATGAGTGTAGTATGCTGCGAGAGGTTATGGACCATCCCATGAAGGAGCCAGTACCACGGGCGCCCGCTGGCACGCTGATCACAGCGCCATGGCTACGCTGCGGGCTACCGCGGGCGAGCGGCTGGTCACCTCGAAGGCCCTGGTCGCTGAACTGACGCGGGTTGGTATCGCCGAACGGGTCGGGTCGCGGTTGGATCGCGGCCTGGTCGTGGGTCGGAGATCGGGTCGAGAACGCGGAGTCGGTCGCGCGGCCCTGTCGGCGGTCGGGCCGCGTTAATGCTCGAGCGACAGAACTGTGGACCGATGTCTGGGTCCGCGGCCACGCTCGCGAGCGTTATGACGGACCGCGGCGTCTGTGGTCGGTTATGGCCCCTGGCCACGGGGCGAGCATGGGTCGGAGCGGCAGTGGACCATTGCTTTACCAGATCGGCTTTCCGCCGGCGGTTTGTCTGTGACCGGCTGCGCTGACCGCGGTCAGGACCAAAGTCGGCGCACGAGTCCGTGGTGGTCGCGCCCTGGACCAGCATGCGATGCAAGGCGCTCGCATGATAAACGAGACAAAATAAAAGCTGAGATAATTATGTAGTAAGAATCACTGATAATATTTTCGGAGATTCTCAGTGTTCCAAGTTCGAGGTAAAGTTTTTCCCTCTGAATCCTTGAGCTTGAAAGTTCCTGGCTTCACCAAAGCTATAACCACATATGGGCCATCCCAAAGAGGTGATAGTTTATTGCGTTGAGGGCCTTTGCTCGCAGCCAGACTTCATGACCAAGTCACCCAGATATGGACGAGGTTTTACTCTTCTGAAGTGACGAGCTACCCTTTGGTGATAGGAAGCATCCGGTAGGGCCATGTCACGAAGTTTCGGAGGTGTCCGCCTGAGTTTTTCTTAATTACATGATTGAATAATTGAACTCTTGGACTTGGAACCCCAATATCTACTGGTATAATAGCTTCTGTGCCGAAGCACAAGTTATACGGTGTCTCACCATGATGTAGTGCGGTAAGCCCAAAGAACATTAGAAAGCTCATCAACCCATTGCCCCCAGCCTTCTCGAGACGTGTTTTGAGTCCTTTGAGTATAGTCCGTAGCTTCAGTCCGCCCGTTAGTTTGAGGATGTGCTACTACCAGATGCGCAGTGAATGTGAAGATCTTTGCAAAAGGACGAAAGACTTTTCCAAGAAATTATGCCTGTCGCGATGATCTTTGCAGGAAGACCGAATCAACATACTATATTTTTTCAAATAAATTGTTTAGCATTTGCCTCCGTAATTTTAGCAAGTGGTTCAACTTCCACCCATTTAGTGAAGTAGTCGATGGCTAAAATGATGAACTTTCGTTGCCCTGATGCTATCGGAAAAGGTCCCATGATATCAATCCCCCATTGAGCAAATGGCCACGGGCTTTGAATGGGTGAGAGCTCTGTATGCGGCATGTGAGGGATGTTTGAGTGCAACTGACAACTTGCACATTTTTTTGTGAACTCTAAGGCGTCTTGTTTCATTGTAGGCCAATAGAACCCTTGCCTTATAATTTTAAGGGCTAGTGCCCTTCCTCCTAAGTGTTCTCCACATATCCACAGTGGACCTCTCTTAATCGTGTCGACTCAAGGTGAGAGACATTTGAGGTGGTCCAGAAAGCTCGTTTGTATAGTTCATCTCAATAATGGTAAAATTTGAAGCTTGTCATGGAGGCAATTAAGTTGGGTCTTCGGAAGAGTTCCTTAGAAAAGATAGGATGGGGTCCATCCACGAATGTTCCTCTATCTCATCAATTGCTTGAATTACCCATGACCCTTGGATACTCAAAAAATGTATTTCTTCAACATGCCTTCTCTTAAACAGATCCCCAATAGCAGATGAAGCAAGCTTAGCAAGAGCGTGTCAGTATTTTCTCTCTAGTATGTGAATGATTTGATGTGTCTTGAAATGGGCAAGAAGAGACTTCACCAAGTGGAGGTATTGCTTGTGGGGATTATGAGCATTAAAGTTTCCCTCAACTTGGGAGGCGATAAGTTGAGAGTCAGTGTGTATCACTAAGTCTTGAGCTTCACATTCAATGGCGAGTCTCAACCTATAAGAGCCTCATATTCAGCCATATTATTATTAGTTGCAGGAAATTTTAGGCGAAGTCCATACTCTAGGGTATTCTGCTAGGGGGAAATAAGTAAGATTTTTGCACCAGCACTAGTACTTCCTGAAGCTCCATCAACATAAAGGGTCCATTGAGGGGACGAAAAGCACGTAGCATATAGCTCCTCTGGAGTTGGCGTGCATTCCACTACAAAGTCAGTACTTGAGACTTTATAGTAGAGACAAGTAAAAATTTATATCAAACTCTCCTTCTAGACCACTTGATTAACCTCCCGGATGCTTGGGTTTTACGTAGGATGACCCTTAATGGTAAATGAGTGTACACGTAGATATATGAGCTTGGAAGTATGGGCCAATTTTCGCGAAAACTAAAGCCAGAGCCATTTTATCTGCAAGCGGATAATGACTTTCTATATCAGAAAGAATTTTGCTGACATAGTAAATTGGTTGTTGTATCCCATTTTCTTCTCGCACTAAAACTGAGCTTATCGTGTGGGAAGAGATTGCGAGATATAAGTATAGCATCTCACCTTGGATAGGCTTGGATAGTAAGGGTGGAGATGCTAGATACTCCTTTAGTTCAAAAGCGGTGACATTTATTACTAAATTATGATTATTTTTAGCTCCCTTTAATATTTTAAAGAATGGCAAGTATCTATCCCAGCGGGCTAGAAGCGGGATAACGCGGCATTAGTCCATTCAAACGTTGAACTTCTTAATATTCTTGAGGAGTCATATTTTTTGAGAGCTTTAATTTTCGGGTTGGCTTCTATCCACGGTGGGTTACCATAAATCAAATTTTCGGCGTAACCCCAAAAGCACATTTGGTTGGGTTGAGTCGCATGTTATAACGTCGAAGAAGGTTAAAACATATTTCTAAGTCAGAAATATGTTGTGATTCTTCCAAGCTTTTCACTAACATGTCATCCACATATACCTCCATTGTGCGACTAATAGGTCTTTAAAATCTTATTCATAAGTCGTTGATAAGTAGCACCAGCATTTTTTAACCCAAACGGCATGTGACAGTAGTATAAACCTTTATATGTTTGAAATCGTAGCTTCTTCATCCATGGGTCCATTTTATTTGGTTGTAACGAGTAAGCATCCAAAAGTCGAGCATTTGATGTCCAAATGTAGCATCAACCAATTGATCAATTCGAGGAAGAGGAAAACTATCTTTCGGGCAAGCCTTGTTAAGGTCAGTGTAATCAATACACATTCTCCACGTTTCGTTTGTTTTCTTAACCATGATAACATTTGCTAGTCATGTAGGGTAATGTACCTCTCGTATGAATCCCACTTCTAGAAGCTTATTAACTTCTTGCTCAATAGCTTGGAGGCGATCAGGTGCAAAACTTCGCTTCTTCTGGATGATCGGTTTGAATTGGATCGATCTTGAGGAGTGCATGATCACATTGGGTTGACCCGGCATATCGTCGGACTCAATCAAGATGTCTTGATTTCTGCAAGAAGTCTATGTATTTTCCCTTTGTTCTTAGAGCATGGATCCCACTTGCATTCGTGGTGGTTGGTCATCGATAATATACAGAGCAAGTCTTCTGAAGCTTTTGGTACTTCTTCATCTCGAAAATTAAAATCTTTGATCAAGGTCGCAGAGACGTGGTTGAGCTTGAGATAACATGATTGTCTATCTCGATTTCCATACTACTCCAACTCCAACGGGTTAGAAATTTCATCTTAAGATGAGATCTTTGACTGAAAATTGATTGGAGGGGCCTTCCAAAGATAACGTTATATCTGAATCTGACTTGACCACCATGAATTGGATTAAATGAGCCACTTGTCGAGGAAATTCACCAAGGACAACGAAGGGTGATTGTCCCCTACTGCATACAGGCGATTATCAAAGCATAATGGTCCTGCTTGGAGCTTTCTCTAACCAGTCCATGTTAAGAAATGTGGAATAAAATAAGACATCAACAGAACTCCCATTGTCAATCAAAATTCTCTTAATATTATAGCATGGGTCACCTATTCCTGCGTTGATGACAAGTGGATCTTGATGAGGAACATGTACTCCTTCTAAATCTGAGTCATTAAAAGTGATGGAGTGATCGGTACGAGACTTCTTTAACTCCGGCTCTTCAGAGATGGTAATGAGAACTTGATTAGATAGTATTGGTCCTCTACGATTGTTTCAATTTCTCCAAGTTTGATGATTGTTTTGTTATTTTACGTGATGATTGTCTTGGTTGCCCCGTTGGAGGTATGCTTGTTTGAGTCGATTGATTCTTCATAAATCGACGTAGATATCCTGTTGAATGAGCCTCTCAATTTCTTCTTTGAGTTGTTTGCATGCCTCAGCAGTATGTCCCCGACTTCGATGGAAGTGATAATATTGCTCCTGATTTCCCGAATTTGGTTTCAGTGGATGCGGCCACTTGATATTTTCTTGATCTCGAATAGCCATTAGGAGGTTAACACGAGAAGTGTTCAGCGGCGTGTATTCTTTTTCGGGTCGTGATTCACGTTGTTGATATGGGGGTCGTGGAGGGAGATCACGACTACCTTGTTGCTTCTTTTGATAGGACTGTCGGTCCGCATTCCCTAGGGTGCTTTTACGTTTTCTTGTAGATTGCTCAAATTGTTTGCGATGGCGTGTAACCATCGCCAGATTTGTGCTTCCACGATGAACCAAGTCGGCATATATGAGCGGACCGTGTCTGCATTAGTGGCAGTAAAAGGCGGGCGAGTCCTCAAGGAAAACTCCTCTTAATAGTTCAGGGTCTACTCCAGGTATTTGGCGAGCTTCTAAGGAGAACCTCTGGAAGTATTCCTTAAGTGATTCACTCTCATTTTGATGAATGTCGGAGAGATGGGAGGAATCTTTAATGATCCTCCGGTTTGCAATGAACTGTTCTACAAAAATCTTGGCGAGTTCGTCAAAGGTATGGATGGATTCCCTTGGAAGGGAGTAGAACCAAGTGCGAGCTTGTCCCTTGAGGGTAACCGGAAAGACCAAAAGCGGTGTGTCGAGCTCGTTGGATATGCATGATAGTCCAGAATGGTCGATGTGTTCATGTGGGTCGCCCCATCGTGAATCAATGTTAAGCTTGAAACCAACGAATAGGATGTTGAAGAATAGCTTTAAAGGTGAGATTCCTCATAGCGCGTGAGGGAAGATGATTTATCTTGGAGGTGAAATTCATCTTGCATTAAGCGTCATAATTACACGTATAATGACGAGTGGGGTCAACAGATGAGAATGTGTCAAGCTACGATAGTGATGGATTAGCGTCGGTTGAGACGCGTGATGGATGAGTACCGCGTGTCGAAGTTGACATCACCGGTCTTTCTGAGGAGGAACTTCGTCAAGGAGATTAACATTTTGACCTCTCCTGGCTAATGATCGATCTTGGGGGATATGTGTTTTCCAGTAGTGGTATTTGTGTTCCTCAGTTGGATCATCTCATTTTGAGATTCTTCCATTCGTACGATCTTCTAAAGAGATTTTTTTGTCGCGCCACTCACGCTATCGGGGAAGTGAGGGTTGGCATCCTTGGTTCAAGGATTGGTTTTAGTGGCGAGTTGGGCGGGAGGAATTTCTTGTTGCTAGAAGAAGATTCTTGTAGAATAAAAGTTTACGCCAAGCTTCTTTAGAGTCCAAATACATGTATTTAAAGCGAATAATAAAACTGCAGAATTTTTATGTGGAAAACCTCAAAAGGAGGAAAAAACCACGGGGCCTAGCCCAATAAAAAGCTTCCACTATGTATTTGTTTCAGAGTACAAGATCTTCCCGATACTGGGATTACAGAATTGTATGTGAGAAGTGGACGATTCTTGTAAACGCGTTGACGATAAAGTTGACGAAGTTGGCATAAGTTGGCACGAGTTAGCGAGCGGACGAAGTTGGCGACAAAGTCGGCACGAGTTGCGAACGAAATCGGCAGCGATTGGATAAGTCGACGATGAAGTTAATGACGAAGTTGGCACGGCGAGGATCGTGATGGCGGCGACGGTGTGGTTGGGGTCGAAGCGACGATTGTGCTTGGAGGATCTTTAGAGCTCTCTCCTTTCTCTTGCTTGCCCTCCTTCTCCTTGGCCTCCCCTCATATGAGGAATGAGGGCTATTTATAGATTGGAGGTGGCGTCTGTAAATACATGCAAAATCCAACCACTCCTCTCCATGACGGCTCATGATGATTCCCTGATCATATGATGTATTTTGTGCATTTGAATGCTCAAATGAAGTCGGAATTGTAAGATCTTTGGCTTGTTGGAACCGGCTCGTCGAGATGCTCGATTTGACTATAAACATTTCATATTTGAGAGCTATTTAGGAGTTTAACTGATATCCCAAAGTTTTCAAGGATATTTTAAGAGCTTGATCTCGACCAGTTTCAACTTCAGATCAGCTTGCTTTTAACATCAAAATTCGTGCTTCGACTAATAGTATTTTAAGTGTCATATCAATCCTATTTATACTTGAGTGCATTTTACTTTATTTCAGTCACCATTAAAATAAAATAAAATGCGTGGTCTCTACACATAATAATTTCATACAAAATTAATAAGATGTCTCAAAAGTCTAAAATTAATTAATCTTTATTTGATCACAAAAATAATAGGCTTAAAAATAATATATCACATAATGTATAATTAAATTTATATGTGAGCACAAAAAAATTTTCAATAATCTCCCACTTAGGCCACATATATATTACTTGACAATTATACATTATACTTTAAGAGCTCAATATTTACTATTTTCAAAGGAATATCTTTAGACAATGTCCATTAATAATATTGACATAGAATCAAAGTGATCTTTATTATAATTTTTATAATAAGACCCATCAATGATTACTAAATCAATATGATTACGATATAGATCAAGTATGGATGTGTAGCATGAAAATTTCATATAATGTGATCATATATCATATCTATTTCTAAGCGGTCCTATATTATAACTCAAAGAGTTATACATATAGTTTCATTTATTTATGCTAAACTACAATTGAAACTATATAACTTTATTTGAGTTTTCAACTATAAGATAATACAATACTTTATTCTTCAGAAAATATATTTATAATCATTGAACATCATAAGCTCACTATGTTAGCATATCATCAAAGTAAACTACTCCCATAAAAGCTACATGCTCATGAAATATTTTAGGTGGTAAACCTTTGTAAGTGGATCTGATCATAAAATTTATACTAATATGTTCAATAGATACTTGAGAACTCTGAACTCTTTCTTTTACAACAAAAAACTTTATGTCAATATGCTTTGATTTTGACGAACTCCTGTTGTTCTTTGAATACAACTCAATGGCTCTATTATCACAATTTATTTTTAATGGTCTCTCTATTCCATCAAAAATATTTAACCTGTGATAAAATTTTATAGCCATATTTTTTGATTTGATGCCTCATAACAAGCTATAAATTCTGCTTCCATAGTGGAAGAAGCTATAAGTGTTTGTTTAACACTTTTCCAAGATATAGCTCATCCAGCTAATAAGAAAATATAACCTAAAGTGGATCTTCTACTATCGAGGCAACTAGCAAAATCGATCGAGTACCTCATGATCTCCAAATGATCTGATCTCCGATATATGAGCATAAAGTCTTTTGTTCTCTTCAAATACCGCATGACCCATTTTACTGCTTTTCAATGATTTATTCTTGGGTTACTTAAATATCTGTCAAGCATTCCAATAATGTACGCAATATCCAGACGCGTACAAACTTGAGCATACATAAGACTCCCTACTGCAGATGCATAAGAGATTTTTTTCCATCTCTTTCTTTTCGAATTCATTTCTTGGATATTAAAACAAACTGAATTTATCACCTTTAGTAATGGGTGTATCTCGTCATAATCTTTCATGCCAAATCTACTAAACACTTTATCAATATATGACTTTTGTGATAAACCAAGTATACCACGAGAATGATCTCGATAAATTTGTATACCCAACACAAAAGATGCATTCCCAAGATCTTTCATTTCAAATTTATTTGAAAGAAATTTCTTGGTTTCATGCAAAAGGCCTATATCGCTACTTGTCAGTAGAATATCATCAACATATAACACTAAGATGATGAATTTACTCCCACTTATTTTGTGATAAATGCATTGATCAATAGTGTTTTCTTTAAAACCAAAAAAAGTAATCACTTGATCAAATTTCTTATACCATTGACGGGAAGCTTGCTTTAAACCATAGATGAATTTCTTTAATTTGCATACTAGGTGTTTTGAATCAGAAGATTAAAAATTTTCTGGTTGCACCATATATATAGTTTCTTCAATATCACTATTGAAATGCGCCTTTATATCCATCGATGTAACTCTAAATCATAATGAAACTAGTGTCATAATGATTCTAAAAGAATCTTTGAATGGGAGAAAAAATCTCTTTATAATAAATGCCTTCCTTTTTAGTGAATCATTTAGAGGAGATGTGCTTTATATCTTCGATCGCTTTTGAATCCGTTTGGTTTTAAAATTCATTTATAATCAATGGGTTTTACTAATTAAGGTAATTGACAAGATCCCAAACATCATTGTCTTTCATTGATTTCATCTCATCCTCAATGGCTTCTATCCATTTGAGAGTTAACACTTTGTTTGACTTGACTAAAGAGATTGGATCACTCTTCAATCCAATGTTAAACTCATGTTCTTGGAGATACACAACATAATCATCTGAATTTGCTAATCTCCTCTCCCTAGTGGATTTTCTTAATGACACTTCAATTTGAGGTTGTTGTGGTTCCTCAGTATGAGTGGGAGTTAACTCAAGAATATTTTGATTATCTGTATTTACAACTTGAATATGATCAGGTAAAATTATCTAATCATTTTCTATTGTAACTATAGGAAGAGTAATAAATTGCTCTTCAGATATAAAATTTCTAGGCTTATTACTCCCATCATATTCAACTTCCTCAATAAATTTAGCATTGCCCGTCTCGAAAAAAGATTTATTTGAAGAGTCATAAAACTTAAAACCCTTGACCTTTAGTATCCAACAAAATAGCAGCTTATAGTTCTTGAGTCCAATTTTCTTTCATTAGGCTTATATGGCTGGCTTTGGACATCCCCGGACATGAAGATGCCTATCTTAGGCTTCTTCCCAATCCATAATTCATATGGAATTTTAGCTTCTTGCTTTGCTTGAAACTCTATTAAAGATGTAAGCTATTTTAAGGCTTTTCTTCAAAGTGAATCTAGTAAAGAAGAATGATTTATCATACTTCTAACCCATACCCATAAGGGTCCAATTTCGTCTCTCAGCTACACCATTTTGACTTGGAGTCCCTGACGTGGTGTATTGAGGAACGATTGCACATTCTGCTAAATATTTGGCAAAAGGGCTGGAACGTTGTTCACCTGATCCATCATATCTGCCATAGTATTCACCACTACGGTCAGATTTGACAGCTTTTACATTCTTTCCAAGTTGATTTTCAACTTCAGCCTTAAAAATTTTGAATACGTCCATTGATTGTGACTTCTCATAAATTAAGTATAAGTGCCCATAATGAGAATAATCGTCTATGAAAGTAATGAAATACTGTTGGCCATTCCAAGTAGCTGTAGGGAATGAACCATAAATATAGATGCAATTAATTCCAAGATGTTTAAACTCCTATTAACACCAACTTTCTTGATATTTATTTATTTTCTCTTGATACATTCTATACAAAGTTTATCATCTGAAAAATCAAGAGAATCAAGAATTCCTTTGTAGAAATATGTCCTAAATGCTTGTGCTATAACATATATGAATTCTCATTCATTAATTTTTGCATTGTACCAAAATTATTTGCATGCAAGATTTCATTAATTTGTAGAGTAGAAATGTCTAATTTATATAGATTATCAATCAAAGAACTAGTACCAATAATATTTGAATACTAAAAGAGACTAAATTTTCTATTTCTAAATGAACAAGAATAACCAGATTTGTCTAGACAAGAAATATAAATTAAATTTCGTCTAAATGACGGTATATAAAAGTCTCATGTAAATTCAAAATATAACTAGATTCTAGATATAATCTATATAAGCATATTGCTTCAACATGAGCTTTATTGCCATTTTTCACATAGATGAATCTTTCAGCATCAGTTGGCATTCATCTCCTTAGATAACCCTGCATAGTCACACTTATGTGAGTAGTTTCACCTGTATCTATCCACCAAGTGTGATTTGGTACAAATGATAAATTAACTTCAACAAACAAAGTTGAGAAGTTTACCATTTTTCACCAGCCAATTCACATACTTGGGACAATCCTTCTTCACATGACTAACCTTCTTGCAAAAGAAATAAGTAACAACATTATCTTATTTTCGTTGCACTTTATGCTGTGAAGTCCCTTTGTCTGCAGCTCCTTTGCCTTTATAAGTTCTTTTTCTTTTAGTAACAATGCCACGAGAGGAAGTAGCTAAGCGAGCACTTTCTGTTTTGTCATATTTCAATCTCTCTTCCTCTTGCACACATTGAGCAATGAGCTCATTAAGAGTCTATTTTTCCTTTTGAGTATTATAACTTATCTTAAAAGATTAAATTGTGCAGGTAGAGATATCAGAATTAAGTGTACAAGAATATCATCAGACATCTCTAATTTTAGTGCTCTCAGTCTAATGACAAAATTAGACATCTCCATAATGTACTCCCTTATATTTCCATTGCCTTTATACCGCATTAAAATAAGTTTACTAAGAATAGTACTTTCGCTTGAAGAACTAACGAACGGTCTATTTGGCTTATAAACTTTTTAGCACATTCCTCTTCACGCATTGCATCTCTTATGGTTTCTAGAATATAATGCTTCATGATCATAAGACTCATGCGGTTAGAACGCTCCCATTTTTCAAAGTTAGCCTTTTGTTCAATAGTACTTTCTACAGTAAGGGTGGGAGGACGTTCAGTCTGGATCGCATAGTCAAGATCCATACACCCAAGAACAATGATGATATGCTCTTTCTATTTCTTAAAGTTAGTGTCGTTGAGCACTAGAATGTTATTCAAATTAGCAGATATAGCAGAAACATTAACTAAAAAGAATAAAAATAATAATCACAATTAACAACATTATCATTTCCATATGCATATATAATGTAAACAAAATATATGTCGAAATAAAATATTTAATAAAATGGGCACATATAAGATACTGTAACATTGCAATTTAGTCTTTGGACATAAATAACAATTTGTAAATGGTACTCTCAAAATTACAGTCAACAAATATTGATAATAAATTCTGCCAACGATATGCCTATCTTTGTAAATGACACCTCTTATGATTTCTGGAATATAATGCTTCATGATCATAAGACTCATGCGATTAGAACGCTCCCACTTTTCAAAGTTAGCCTTTTATTTAATAGTACTTTCTGATGAGGCGGAGGGCGCTTAGTCAGAATCGCATAATCAAGATTCATACACCAAGAACAATGGTAATATGCTCTTTCCATTTTTTAAAGTTAGTGTAGTTGAGCTAGAATGTTATTCAAATTGGCAAATATAAAAGAAATAAAAAAACAAAAATAATGTTCACAATTAACAATATTATCATTTCCATATGCATATAATGTAAACAAAATATATGTTTGAAATAAAATGTTTAATAAAATGGGCATATAAGATACACGATGCAACATTGCAATTTAGCCTTTGGACATAAATAATAATTTGTAAATAGTACTCTTAAAATTACAGTCAATAAATATTGGTAATAAATTCTACCAATGATATGTCTTTTTTTGGATCGACATATTGTATGCATGATTAATATAAATTTATCACATATTTGTTACTACACAAAATCTGGCCAAAAAATAATCTTCCTTTGTGCCGATTATTTTTCGCATTAATTTAAATATAATCCATATGTAATATTCATATATTTCAAAAATAAATAAATTGATATAGTAGATGTTACTTTAATGATATAATATTTCAATTTAAATTATTTTGAAATAATAAATATTAATTGTAATATTTCAACAAATATTCTAATTTATATTATCGGATCCATCTGATGTTACAAAACAAATTTTAGTAAACTTAAAAGAGCAAACTCATATTTGAATAAAGTAATTAATTAAGTTGGATACTATATATATTCGATGAAAGAAAA